>JACBWW010000047.1:1811731-1871486 GCA_020086605.1 Lanius collurio
GGTGTGATTCTTGACAACCTTATTGGCTGGAGCCAAAGCAAAGCGCTATGTGGAGGAACTAAGTGGATAAAATGGGTGGGACAGGGTGCACTCTGGCTGCAGACAGCTAGTAACTGATCCCACTCCTGCATCTTGCTCCACATGCTCACCAGGACTGTGATTTTGGACAAGAGAAATAAGTGAGCCACCAGGCTGTTCCATTCAGGAGAGTGGCATCACCCACTGGATGGGTCCAAACTGCACTGTCAGCACTGTGCCAGTGCAACTTGAGACACAAGTCCTTGGGCTCCCCCTTATCACTTCTGCTCTGGGCTCAAGTCCAAAGCAATCAAAAATGTAGTAAGATTAAAAATTTTCACCTCACTTCTAATAGACATTCAAACTAGATATGAAATAGTGGCATGCATCTGAAATGCCAGGTGGAAGCTTGACCTTGCTCATGTCAATGAGCAGTTTACTTCTAAATTCAAGCAGCACTAAGATTTTACCAAGGAGTTCAGTTTTAAAATTAAGGCACATACAGAACTTTTTACTTTTCAGTACACTTTCTGAAGTTGTGAGGTTTTATGTTCAAAATTGCTTAATAGAATTCCTCAATATGCTCAGCTCTATTTTTACCCTGCATTAAAAAAAGCTACTTTTGACTGTTTATTCCTAGTGTCATGGTTCACTTTCAGCCAAGAGTAGACACAAGCATATGATAAATAGCAGAAAAAGTTATCCCAGAATTTATAGGCTGCTTTTTGTCCTGGCAGATTGTGAAGTGATTTATGGGAATCATTTTCTCAGGGCCAAACTGCAAATTCAGCTTTATGATGTTTGTTCTGATATACACTACTTTTTGCAAGACTTTTAGTGGTTCTATTTAAATCTGATGAGCTCTGCACCAGATGGCAAGCCTGTGAGAATGAACTGTTCACACAATGATTTTCTAAGTGTAAGACCCCTGGCACAGCCCAGGACCCTTCAGTAACACATCTCTGAACACTGTGGAGTTTCATCTGAGTCAGGTGAATGAAAAATGACTCGTGATACACTGGGTGGCTAAAGTCATAGTAATTGGGAGTGGCACAGCCTAGCAGAGCTCTGTGTTCAGTGAGGGAGGAAGATATTTGTTTAGCAATGCCAGGTCACTACTGTGCCCAGTTTCTCTAAGTATGCATGCCTCAGCACTGCCTTCCCTTTCCAGCCAAACATATCTGGTACTGTCCCTGCTGAGTTAGTTAATGAATGGTGCCCTCATTTTCAAACTTCTCTGTGACAGCATTTCTGACACTGCTGTACTACAATCCACACCAGGTTCAATAGGAAGGCTCTTATCAAAGCCAGTACACCTGCCTGCTGTTCCTCCTGGGCCAGCGGCTCTGCTCCCACAGCGACCACCTCGCACGCTCTCTTTCTTCGTACTTCGTGTGACGCAAGGAAAAAGCTAAGTCTGACAGGTCTTCTATCTGTAACAAGACACAGGGAGAGCTGTGCTGTCATGAGCATCACTAAAAACAACACCAGACAGTATTATATATAGTTCTGCAAAGGTCTATTCAACAAACAAGAAGAGGCAACACAATGCATGCTTGTACTACAAAGGCACACTTACATGCATTCAGTTTATGAGAGCTCTGGTGTATGGAATGCTGTCATTTTAGCTTTATTGCTTTACATGTCTGTGGTAGATCTGAATGGATATAGAAATTATATGCCCTCCATGCAACTAACACATTTTTCTCTATGGTGAGAGGCAGAAAATTAAGAGGACAAGTATTCATTTGCAAATCAAGGCAGTGTAAAAAGTACATAATAAAGACAAGCAAAAATTCCAAGTTTACAGAGATTGTTTTAGGAGAAGGCTGGGAGGCAGCAGGATTTGCCAAGTGCTCTTTAAACACTGAGAAATAGGTTTGAGATCACCAAGGACTTTGATAACTCCACAGAGAGGAAGTCGGCAAACCTGAGGTGCCACATTCCTTCTGCGAAACCAAGCAGAAAATGGCTTCTGCTTTGAAGAGACTATTTCTTACCCAGTGGTTTGCATGACCCCCAGTACAGCTTAAACCAGCCTTAATGCAAGTACTTTAGCCACTCATAGTAAAACAGCTGGTGGTTTTTAGGTAAAAGATGTAACTATTGCACTATTCACTGTGAAAGTACCATATATGTTTCTCTGATGGCAACACACCAGCAAGTTTGTTCCTTAGCCAGGGCTGGCTGAGGAAGCACTTTGCCACCCCTCCCCCTCACTCCCTGATGGCAGGGGAAGCTCTTGGCTGGACCCCTCCAGTACAGCTCACAGTTGTTTCAAAGTGCTCCAAACCATTCAAAGTTCATCTAAAAAGCCGAGGTTGGCAGGAGCATTTGAGTGCTGCAGCCATGGATTTTATGCCAGCTAGTCCTAACTCAAAAGCTGAGGAATTCTTGGAAAGAACAATTCCTGGTCACAGGAGCTGTGAAACTGCACTGCCAGATCAGTCCTAGACAAGAATCATACTAATGGGGGGGTCATGGAAAATAAACTGCTTTTTTCTTTTCTAACGCAAAATCCTCAGTGGTGTTGTACAGGTAACACCATAAATCCTCCAACTGAGCCTATAAAATAGAGAACTAAATGCACAGTCCTCGCTGCAGTGCCAGTTAGTGCCATAGAGACACTGGCACTGCTCCACTTTGTCATGTTTCTGTGGAAGCCATCCCTGTATCGAGTCTCTTAGCACCAAGGTGGCTCACAGCCATTAGGGGTACAATGGCAAAGTATCACAACCAATCAGTACCAAAGGCTTCATTTTGGTTGGAATCAGACACAGGACCCATTTGTAGAACTGTGGCTGCCCAGGTCCTCCTCAGCCCAGCACTTGACAAGAGCCTTCAGACAAACAGGCTGCTTTGTTTGCTCATTTCATCACTCCTTGCTGAAGGCTCCTTCATTGCTTTTATTTATTTATGTTAAACACAAACCACTTTGTTAGCTGCTGGTTTCCTTTCATGCAAGTGAACTTAATGGGCTTCCTCCTCTCTCTGAAATTCACCAGCTCTGTCACATCTCTGTTCACATTTTGCCTTTCCAAGGTCAGTGATGTATAGCACGAAAGTGAGAATTTTATGAACTACAAAAGTGTTATTCCCTTGGGGGAAAAATCAGGATTTTTCTGTGCTCAGATTTCCTTCGCAGTAGAAACAAAAGATAATTTAGAAAGAAAAACTTAAGAATTTAAAAATGCTTTTCTTAGCAAATTGCCAAAACTTATCATGCTGGGAAGAAATTTCATTTTTAACAAGCTGCCAACCAAAAATCAAAGTCCACATTCCTCTCCAAGTGAAGAGTTTTGAAAACTACAGAAATAAGCCTTGTTTGTTTTCCATAGCTGGTGATGGCAGATTTAACCTCTTATGTATTTAAAATGAATTTACCCTATGGCAGATTTAACCTCTTATTTATTTAAAATGAATCTACCCTATTCTTTTGAACACTAAATTTTATTTAAAAATTATTCTCTGTTCTATGGATAAAAATTTTATGACATCAGAATAAAAGGTCTCTCTTCTTGGTTCAGTACAGCCTCTGCCCCTCCCCAGCTTTGTAATGCTTTATGTATTTCCTCTAACGACTTTAGGTTAATTTAAAGTTCTGTAACAGGAGAAATTGGTGGTTTTTCCTCACTAAGGTTAGTTTGAACAAGGACAAAGGATGTGTCATTCCTCAGTGGATGGATCTGGCAGTGATGTTGAGAGAAAAGACTATGGGGAAGGCCTGTTTGTGAGGCATGTCTAATGATTTCCCCCAAAGAAAAATAAGCTTTGGATCCCCCCATGACACTACAATACACTGTGCATTAATGTTGAATAGCACCAGGAATATTTCTGAAAGGTTCTCAAAACAACAAAATCTGTGTTTCACTCTTTGGCTCCACAGGAAACTCTGAGTCATAGGCCATGAAAACACTTATGCAAAACTAATTGCACAAGGAATTACTCCAAAGAATTTGTCATTACTAAAACAACTACAAAATAAACTTCAACGTTACAACTGTGCCTTTCCAGAAACTTTAACCTGGACAAAACAAATCAAAACAAAACAGGAAAACCTGTGCCACACCCTCCCATGCCTTAAAGCAATAAGACTGCAAATTCATACATGCAAACCAGGAAATTCAAATGTTCTATTTTCAAGAAGCATTTTTAGAGCAAGTAATAGAGCAGACATTGATAGTAGATTAACTTCTGCATTGCCAGTTATGCTCTTATAAGGCAAAATTTCCAGTAACAAAAGTGGACACACAAAAGGTAAGCTTTTTGTTCTCAAAGACACAAAGAATATGCTTGACTCCCAGCAAGTGCTGAGATCCCATCTGTGAAGTGTGGCTCACGAGGAACATGACAAATTGGGGACCCCACATTTTTTTGTACCTTAGTAAATGTTGGGTGCAGGTCAATTGCATGGATACAGGCTGTTGCATTGAAAGCCTCTAAATGAAGAAGACAGAAGAAGAAGACAAGGAAAACGAAGAAGATGAAGGCGATGAACAAAAAGAGGATGAAAGCAATGAAGAAGAAGATGATGATGAAGAAGAAGAAACAAAGAAGACGAAGATGATGAAGAAGATGACGAAGAAGATGAAGATGACGATAAAGAAGAACATGAAAAAGAAGACAAAGAAGAAGAAGGAGGAGGAGGAGGAGGTTATTCAGTGGCTGAAATTCCTGACAACTGCTTGACACAAAGGACAACGCTGAAGTTTGAAATTTAGCTATGCAGAAGATAAGAGAAGTAAAGAAACTATTATGTAGTACCACAAAAATTTTTTTAAGGTTGTATCATTTCCAACACCACCTTAGGCTGCTATGCAGTGAAATAAAGAAAAAGAGCATTTTATAAAAAGCAGAAAGTATATTTTGCCTTCCCTTGTGTTATGTGAATGACTTACTGAAGTTTGCCTTGACTTTAGCAAATGGAGTGAATTCAAGAGTGTCTGCATGACAGCAGAAAATGCCAACACGGAATGTCTTTTTACAAGCTTACTCAGTAGCAAATGTAACTCATCTCAAAGCTAAAGGCAGTTGAAGAATTATGATCCATCACCTTTTCTCAGTACTCTGAAAAACATCCAAACTAATTAACACGATCCCAAAAGAAAGGGGGAAATTGGCAAAGGATAATTTAAACAAACAAGATCTTTAGCATTTTTCTCTTATCCAATATCTCTCCTCCTCATTCTACCCAGAAGCTGACAGATGATACAGAAGCAGTGGGCCACAGCAGGAGGCAAAACTGCTGCATTGTCAAGTTATTTCCTGGCCAGAGGATGAATCATACAGGATTGAGAGTCATGCCAAACACAAATGCACTGGGAGGGCTACTAATTCAGACATAAGCTCATGAGCTTCAGAGAGAGACCTTGAAGTCCTTTTAGCAAAATACATTAAAAGAACGAGACAAGTCATCTTTATGGGATTTGAAATCTAAACAAGAAATCCACTGAGTCCAAGCAAGTCCCTTGAAGTCATGAATGCAAATTACTGTTGAAATTCTTCCCTCCCCCCAGATACCAGGATGAAGAGAGCAATGAACAGCAGATGCTCAAGGGGCAGTGTGCCCTTGCTGCCTTTATTAGTTATTCTCCAAATGGTTTAATTAAATATCCTTGCAGGAGAGTTCTCCTGTGTGTGAAATTTGACCTTTTCAGTACAAAGGAAGAACAGGTATGTTTCCTGCTAGCTGGGATGGTACTAACCCAGAAGTTGGTTGGTGCAAGTGACATAAATTTAACCACAGATTTCACAAGAATTTCTCAATTGCACTGGAAAAGGCAAGGACAGAGTAAGTTTTCTCTTCCTTCCAGCCCAAGAGTATGCTGCCAAATAAGTGCAACTACACCAGGTAAGGCACTGAGACCGTGATGCTCTCCTAAAGGAAAGGTTCTGGAGCAGGTAGCTACAGACCAAGTAAACCTCTGAGGAAGTTTGTGCCTTTGTGGAGAGTGTATTTGCTACCCCAAAGGAGTGACATAATGATTTGTTTATTGAGTTTAACGTAACCTTCTGCACTGCTACCTAAACGCTGCTGCTGCTGCTATGGCAACTAAACCCCTGCTTGTAGAAATTCTCTCAAACAGCAGCTCAAGAACAGATACTGTGGATAAAGGCAGGAATACAAGTCCTACAGTTACAATTGGTGATAGTGGCAGAGACTGGAGGGAGATTAGAAATGTCCAAAGGACATCTGAGAGGTTTCTGAAAAAGAAGCCACAAAAAGACTGGAAGGACAGAAAATCAGCCTAGAGACCAGACCTGCTGATACATTCACCTCGAGGTTAGGAAATGCCTCAAACCCCTGATTAGGGGAGAGAGGGACCCCCAGCTGCAAAGTCCATGGACATTCCCTGAAGAAAAAGGTAGATTCTTATGTCTGGAAGAAGCAAAAGTAGCCCATGATGTGCTAATGTAGCTCAATAGGCAGGCAGGAAATGCTGAAGGTTATGTTCCTGACAATGCAGAAAAGTTTGCTCCCAACAGGATAGTTGCAGGAAAACAAACCAAGAAAACACTGAAAAGAAAACTGAGGAAACTTGCTGGACCCACAGGCAAGATGCCTAGTTACCATTTAAAGAGCAACATGCCATGGGAACTGGCCATGGAAGGAGAGGATGAGAGGCAAGGACAGCACTGTAGCAGGTGGCCCCAGAAGACAGTCCCACTGGGAGAGGCAGCATTACAGTGCTCAGGAGCACGATGGCAGAGCCTGAACCAAGGGACCCTTTGGGAGTGCTGACTGCACAGCAGCAAGGGACAGAAGAGCCAGACAAACAATGGACAAGCAATATTCATGGTATACTTGCATTTCTATCTTCTACTGTACGGATAAAACACATTTTCACAATCTGATACTTAATACTTTATTTTTGAAACTTGAAACTTACTGGGATTTGTATGAAATCAGTGATTTCAGAAAGTATGTACCAATTACCCCTATTACATATTGTATCTACTTTAAATAAACTTCGTGGTTTAATTAAAATACAGCCTACCTCTTCTTCATCTGTTTGAGATTTTTCTAAAGGTTGAAGTTCAACAACTCTCCAGCTAGAAATAAGACAAGGAAAATCAAATTAAGTTTAAGGTGCAGATAAAAGATGGCTGAAATTTGTATTTTTCTTTCCCAACTTGGTATCTAACCTTTCCTTTTTCTAACAGAGTCTTTAAGATATCCAATACAGTTGTAATAGTATTTTTCAACTTAAAAGACAATAAAAAAGCAAATACATATTATGGATTTAAAGAACAGAACAAGTATACTTAGCACTTCAGGCAATGTGCTACTAAGATGCTGAAGTAAGCAGAGGAGACAAATTACCCTGTTTTTGACATCTAAAGATGTTCTCTTTCTAAAACAAAGGAAAAAAGGTCTCTAGAATCATGGATTATAGGCCTACACTGTATGAAAAGAAATAAGCTTATTCTACTGTATCAGAATGGCTAAATTTTTAAAAAATATGCTAAATCTGTGTCTGTTTAATTCACTGAAAATAGTTTACTACTTTCTTAGGAACACACAAAAGAAGACAGCACTCTCCAAAACAACCTTGTCAGCCTTATGGTATACTAAAGGCCATAACTACAATTAAGATTATATAAATCCACTTCTATTTTTAGCCAGTCTGTGCATCTGCCACAGCCCTGTGTATATCAGACTATTTCTCCTGTGCTATCAGCTATCCAGTCTTCCCACCACTTCAGTCACATGAGCTGAAGTGCACTGATAAAACCCCAAGTGCATGAAAGATCATCTTAATATTATAACATTTTCTAACTCTATGCTAATTGTATTCTTAGTAAATGTTCTCATGTTCCTTTTCATGTCTTTGCAATTAAGGAGGTTGTGAACAAACCTTGGAGTAAGGATTTCTTTGTACTGTAGTTTCTCCAACTTTGATGGTGCCACCAGTGACATGGGAATAACAATGTTGTCTATATCATAGGAGCTCTCACTTCTCAATCTCCTCCTGGAGTTGTGCTGAATAATAGAATCAACAAAAGAGGACATTAGCTCAAATCAGAGGAAATACGTGCTAGCAGAGAAACATTAGAACTTCACAAGGAGAAAGCCTGAACTTTAGAATAGTCTGTTTCCATTAAAGTGCTAATTTACGTGTTCTCTGATGATGGTTGACTCAAGTGAATAAAGGAATATGTGTTGTCTGATCTATGTGGAACACACATTTAAACTCAACTCTGCATTAAAACATGACAACTTACAGAGCACCAGTATAGCACCAGGCTTAGCAAAACCATCGGACCTAAATCTGAATATTGTTGTGAATTTTCCATGAATTCCAGTAAAACAGTGTGTTTCTGCAGGGACTTCACTGAGCCAGAGTTCTGCTGCTCCTCAGCAAATCTATATACCAGGGACTTTGCCTGTATTTCTGCTCAAAGAGTTTTAAATAGGGAAACTGAGAGGTAACAAATTTTGTGACTCTATTTATATATATATTATATATAAAATGAGGCCATTTTATATAGCTGCACCAAGAAAAAGAGCCCCAGAACTGTGTACATAAACTGTTCCCACTGTAAACATAAATCATGGTGTATTTAATGAAATTTGGGGGGGGGGAAGGCAAAATGCCAATAAACAAACTTACACTCCAGTTACATGATTTGCAAAATTCTTTTACAAGCAAGTATCTGTTTTAGAAACACCCCATACTCAATCTGTAACCAATTAGTTAATGTAATCCACTTAATTCACTGTAAAAATGCTCTGCACTGTCGTATGACACTAAATCAGATGTAAAAGGCATGTGGCTTTGGATTATTAATTTGCACAACTCTCTGTTGATATTTCACTGTTGAGACAGTGACACATTTTTGATTTACCTGTGATGAAGTGCTGTGAGTGGGCCGAGTCATGGCACTGACACTGCTCGTGGGAGCAAAATTGTTGTGGGACTCAGACTCTGCAGGGTGGAAGGAGAATGTCTCAAATTGAGTGCTACTTTCCCCTGTCGTAAAAAATAGCAATAAACAAGACATACCAGCTGTTGGCTATTAGACTGCAGATGTTTTTCCATACAGTTATAGTAAAGTCATTTCCAGAAGCCCACAGTGAGCCACTTATCATTTACTGGATACTAAAGAAGCCATCTAAATAAACACTTGCTATTCATCTTGTCATTGTTGTTCCACAAAACTCATCCCTCTTATTCTATGAAGGATTTCTTCTCATGGAACCAGCTTCATATGGGAAAATCCTGACTCTTTTTCAGGAGCTGTCACAGACTACACACACAGCAACTGCAATCTGACATGGATACCCCCTGTTCCCCAGCAGCACTTCTCTGGTTGGGGTGCATCTCACCAGTTTTCCCTATTTCTTCTTTAATAAATGATAAAACTGGCAGCAAGAGTAACAGACAATATCAGTTTAGATCTCCAAACCAATAGCAGTTTCTTCCGATTCACTGCTCCAGACAAATTGTAATTCCTGTTTACTCCCATTCAGTGCCAGTATAAGCAGCATTTAGGGGGATTCAGAATTTAACCACCTGTTCTGCTTTCTTTCTGTATCTTAATTTCCAGTCAGAAAGGAGAACTCAGACTTAATATGCCAACAAACAAAAAGAATGAGTGTATTCCAACATGGAAAAAGTTAAGACTGATCCTAAAGACTGTATTGCAGGCTGGGTCAAGGTCATGAACTCCCATCTCCCAGGCAGCTCTGCAAATCCCTGGCACACAGCTTTTATTTTTGGCCTTGTTCATTAGGCTGACCTTCCTCATGGATAAATTCTCCTAGACAGAGCCCAAATTAGGAATAAATATGTAGTACTACACCCATAGGACTAATAAGCTAGAACTTGTGCTCCTACCAGTTTTCTGGCATTAGGAGACTATGATCCTCATGATAAAAGACTGCTTTTTTGGTTCCATTTGTAAAAAAACCCAAATACTATTGTCAGATGACTAATGGTAACTTCAAAAGGTTTATAGCAAGATGTTTTCTCTCTTAGTAGTGCTCCCAAGTAACTCCAGTTGTTGATCTCAGTGTTCATGACTACACTTAGAGAAACTGAGAAACACTGTGTCAGCATCCACCTCTTGGGGACCAGCCAGTGGTCAGGGGAGCGGGTGGCATGGAAAACAGGATCACTGGTGGTGAAAGGGGATGGGGCACAGCACCCTGCTGGAGACAGGCACAGAGTGTAAGAGAAGGCTGTACAGCAAAGGCAGGGCTGTACTGCACAAGGGGAAGGATTCTAAGGACAAACCCTCATCTAAATCCAAGGCAGTTTTCAGAGTGCCCCTGAACAGCTTTTATTCTGTCCTAAAACTTTCTAATTAATTGGGTGGTCTTGGTTTGAGATTGTGGGTTTTGGGGTTTGTTTTAATCCTAGATCATAATTTTTTATTAATTAATCTCTGCAGTAATTCCTGTATCTTCACCTCTAGTGAAAGATTACACTATCAGTTTTGCCTGGATATGCACTAGCAGTTTATCTTTCCACAATGTTACTGATCATTTATACCTTTTAATTCTTTCCAAAGGGAAATTTTAAACTGATATGGTTTCCCCTCTTGCTCAGTGACTTGTTTTCTTCAAATGTCTTGTGAAGAATTTTGCCAAAGGTTTTCCAAAAGTTACATCAATGAATCTGTAACAGAATCTGTCAGGCTTTACATTCTAACAGCCTGGAGAGGTAAGATGCCATCTATCTTTACAGTAGTAAGCTAAATTTTTATCCCTACGTTATCACATTATTCTACAGAATTTCAGGGCCCTTCCTATTAATTTACCAAGTGCTGAAGTAGAGATTCAGTGGCTTAAAATAGAAAGGTAACAAGGGTAATAACAGAGTAATAACTGGCTATCCACAAGTCCCCTTAACAGTATGGAAGGGATCCAGAACCACAAATGACAGTACACAATGAATTAAATACAGTGGACCAAAGATGCCACGAACAGTAAATGTTTCTTTGGGCATATGATTTAACAGGTAACTTTGCAATTCAGTCTATTTCACTGACTACTGTAAAAAATCCCCTTTCATATTAAGAATGACACCCAATATTAGAACACAGCTAAAATGCTGAGCAGTTTCCTTTAAGAGTACTCCAAAAATAAAATACAAGAAACTTGTCTCATTATGTATGTACATTTACGAAGAAAGATGATTACTATGCTTTAAAATAGCAACTTATTTTCATGGTGTTCTAAGTCTGTTTCTTCCTAAGAGTATCCATTTTGGAGACAACTTAAAATTAATTCTCAGACCCCAATGATATTCATACAGTACTTATTTTAAAAGATGTAGTGCCCGCTTACAATGCTATTTTTCTCTTACCTACTGCTGTCTCACTTAGATGCCTTTTCTTTCTTCCTTCTGACAGCTGGTCAGGTGTTCCTAACACCGAATGAGATTTGGAGTTAGACAAACAGCCACTGCTCCATTGTTTGACAGAAACATGTGGATGATGGTCTACAACAGAAAAAGCACGTATCAAGTTGAGAAATTCCTTTTTGTTGGTACAATTTACAGGAAATCCCAACTGCTGAACTATTAATAATGGAAAAAACCCCAAACTTCTGATAGGAATCCAAATAGTAACAAGACTGCAGTCAGGCACCTGGTCCAAACTCCCCCCACTTGTAGTGTCCTCCTACAGCTCTGGTGGGATCATCTCAGTGGAATAAAGGAGAAACTTACACTGTGGTCTGAGAAGAGACTCCTCTTCCACCTAAAGCTACCTTCTCTGATAACCTGCTTTGTGATAAATTTATAAACTGAACCTCTTCATGGCAGAAAATACTGAAAAATGATAAATGGCCTTGCAAATACTAAAATATTTTGCTTTACATACCATTGTCAGCAGATACTTTAAACTCCTCTCCCAAAGATGAGGTATCAGCAGGTTCTCCTTTGATGTCATCCTTCCTTAATAATGTTTCAAAGTATATGTGAAGAGGAATATCTAATCAAAAAAACACAGAAATCCATAGGAATAGGGTCTCTATTAGAAAGATGGCAACCTCTGACCCAATGAATTATGCATCATCACTAGAGGTCTAGGCACTGATTCACCCAACACATTAAATATAATCTGCAAGCAATAATATTGCTAAGGACTGAAACACACTCTGGAGGATATTGAGTAAGAATAAGACTTGGGTCTTCCCTCTTGACCAGCTCCAGAACAAACCCCAGCACAGCAGAGAGCACACAGTGCATTTTTTTCTGTAATTTGAAGAGGCTTCAGTTCAGCCTTTTGGATACAAGTGATTAATGCTTTTGGAAATTGTTACTGCTGGGAGCCTATAGGTATTTTCAAGGTACATTCCTTCTCCATCTCCCTGGAAAAGTCTACAGCAGGGCATGGCAGTTCTAATGCAGAATTAGCCTGCAAAACATCTCAAGTGGTAAGGAATTTACCCCCTGCTGTAAGGCAGGAAGGCTTTTAAGAAAAAAAGTCTCTCTCTGAACAGTCTTTCTGGAAAAAAAAATTACAAAAATGAAGAGAAATTTAACTGAAAAAAACTGTCAATGTAAGAAGTAGGCTTGACAGCTAGTACATTCAGAATGAGAAGAGGACCGCGGGGAGGGCCCAAGGGTGGGCATTAAACTACATATATTTATGCACAGTCTTAGCCTCATGTGCATTCAGGATGTATCAGGACAAAAACAAGCAACATATTTTGCTAAATAAAAAGAATTTTTTTTTTCAATTTGATATGGATCTTACTTGATTGTTTTGTCACAACAATTTAAGGTTTTTGCTGTGCTTCCTACTCTACTTCCAAGTAAAACAAAGAAAGTCCGAAATCTGTATTAGTGACAACATTTAAGTAAAGAGAGAACCAAAACATTTCTCCTATTTTGTTGTTATTTTGGTTTTTTTTAAACCTGAGAAACCACCTGGGTGACAGTGATTTTTTATTACATCCTCCTGCATCTTATTCAAAAGGGCAGGATTGCTTGCTTCAGTCAATCCACAGCCTAGGTGCAGAAATACCAGAAACCCATATTTCTTAGATACAAACTACAATTTTCCAGTTATCAAGGTACAAGTTGAAGGAAGTGCTGTTCTGTCAAAGGGATGCTGCAACCACTGGCATATCTTTAGTCAAGATCCTTGGTAATCTGGAAACTGTGAAAGGAAGACTTGGACATAGTGAAAACTATGCTTCCAGAGGGACTACACTAGTGAGCCAGTCCCACTGCACTATTTACTAGGTTGTCTGCAAATTATGATTCACCTTTAAAGCAAACCACATGAGAAAAGGTGAAAGAACTGCATCTGAATCTTGAACTTGAATCCCTCCTTGCACACACACACAAAAAATCAAACTCCCACAGTCCCAAAATGAAACAAATGCCAACAATTTATTTTTAACACACAGAGAAAGTGAATGCAAAACCCTTTTCTTTTACTCTGCTGACAATTTTTATATATAAAGATGTGGGCAGAGCACAAGCAGTATTTTAAGAAAAGTTGTTGCACTGGAAGGGGATAACCAAGAAAGCTGAAAGAAAACATGAAATGGCATCAGGCTACAACTTGGAAATTTCTACCATGCATTTATTCACAATAACTCTTTCACATGAAAGAAAATGTCAAATAGACTAGTCTTCATGAGGAGGTAGAGACAGCAAAGTACACAAAGTAAAGCATGAATCTAGCCTCCCTCAAAAGTGAGGACTGCATTTGAACAGAACATAGTAGGTCTAGTACTTTTTCCCTGTCTCAACTATTATTAGCAAGGCTCCTGGAAAAGAGAATAAATATTCCTTAAGAAATATGTTCCTGATACTGGAATGAAGCTAAAAACAGTCCTCCTCCTCCATCCTGGCAAAGTGTCTAACAGTAGCCACAGCACACTCCAAAGCTTTTTAGGTTTTTTATGATGACAAAGCTTTTTTTGAGAAAAAAATGGTCAATATTCTTGCTACACACCCCAGTCTCCCAAGGTAAGAATGAATACAAAGGGCACAGACTGTCATTGAACAGATATCTAAACCCCTGGGGTCCAGCTGGGCTGTCAGAGTCACAGGGGAAGTGACAGAGAGTGTGTGTAAAGGAAGAAAGCTTTAAGGTGTTGTTTTTCTCACCACAACAGAGTTTTACTGACTAGGATGTTTGCTGTTGCACTCTTGGAGTGAGTGTTCCATTTCTCCTATCTGCTCCTACAAGAATCTCCTCTTTAACCTATACATGGGATGCAAACTGCCAGAGCTGAGGCTTTCTCTGCATTTCCTGTCCACATGTGGGTCTTCTCTACAGGCCAGTGACAAGTTCTCCAAAATCAAGCCTTAAATTAATTCCTGACTTCCTAATATGAGGCTGCAAGAGTCTACACTGTCATTCTGGGAAGACAGTGGGTTTGATTAAAGATTCAAACAGTTTCATGGAAGTCCCAGCCTCATCTTCAGAATGATTTTGTGACAAAGAAGCCTCCCAGAACAGCATAATTCCTGTACTGGTCAGTAACTACCTGGAAAAAGGCTTTTCCTAAAACAAAAAAATCCCACAAAAATTCACTCCCTTCTGCTGATAACAGCACTTCATGCTGTTATTTTCAAGTCCCAAGTACTGTCAAGTTGCACTAATTTTAGGGCCAAGTCACAGACAACATCATCTATATTACTGTCCAAAAAGACTAAAAAAATCAGATGACAAGAAAGCATAAAACTTCAAAGATAACCAAAAAGGCTGACTATAACAAAAATAATTAGAAAACCTGAATAAAGCTTTTTAGACCTAGTCCAAAGGGCCTGAAGAGAAAGAAAGTTGCTTATGAAAACAATGCAGCCACAGTATGATGGTGTGTTGGCAAAAGCACCATCTCTGAAGAACTAACACTGACTCAATTAGACATACCATGAAAGACCCAAGCACACCTTTTTCCTGACCAGTCTTTCAAGGCTGTAAGCCACTGCTGGTATGGGAAACCTAGAAGGTGTGTTTTTCAAAAGTCAGGATCAAGTCAAGATTTTCATTCAGTCTAAACTCAGGTATTTCATCAGTGTGAAGTTCTCTGTTAAGAGAACTAAATCCTAAAAATCATTGAGAAGACAAGTTATTCTATAACTTCTGTAGCTGTCACAAGCACAACCACTCTGTTAAGAGTCATGGCACTACTTACCTGAAGGGAATGATAAGACTGGATGAAAGGAAGAATCCAGCTCTTGCACATAATCTAGGATTTTAGATTCTGTGCTGTACTCACTGGTGCTGAAAGTGGAGGCTGGCACCACACATGGCAACTGAGTTTTATATGGAAAGGAGGTATCTCTAGATGGCAAAGTCTGCAAGAACACACAGAAACAAAGGTTAACTTTTCCTTTACTCACATCCTTCAAATTAGACCAGAAGAGGAAAAAACCCCAAAAAACCAACTCTTTCATATGTGAATGGGAAGAATATTCCAACAATCTTCAGATAGTCTAAATATGACTTACCTTCACTTCTTATGGGCAACAGAGCACAATACAAAGAATACAAACTGCTCCTTCAATTAGGAACAGAAAACAGCTGTCAAAGCTTTCAGATAAAATGTAACTGTTTCCAATCATTATTTTGATCTCTCCAATGACAAACACCCCCTAAAATTTGATTCCAGGATAACAGGCATGATATAAATGCACAAACAAACCTAACGCCAGACTAAATAGAGGGGTCTTGTTTATTTATCCCCTTAGTAAGATTCTTAGTATCAATATCTCTAGACACCTTGAGCTCACACATTTTAATGCAAGAAACTATACTGAACATTTTGAGCCCAGTGTGTACTTCCACAAACCAAAAAGGTGAAGTCTATACCTTGTTATAATTTAAACATCAGATAAGCAACAGAAACAAGATACACAGCAAAAAATGTGGGAGAGGGATGCATTAAGAATTGATTAACAGGTAGTAACAGAATTACTAGAGGAGAAGTGCAAAGAAAGATTAATTTAGCTCCTTGGCTGCAAGGCTTGTTAAAGTACGGAAGGTAAAATGATGGATGGCACAGAACTGGTAGATGTGAGGTAGCAGGACTGAGGCAAAAAGCAGGGTGAAAATGGACAGGAATAAGCAGCAGAGTGCAGGCCATAGACTGAGCTCTGGAAGACAGAAGGAAAGAATTGAATATGATGATACAAGACAGCAGCAAATAGTAGTCTGTGCTACAAAAAGTACTTCAGGGAAATAATGTTGCATATGCTACTTTCTTACTGGATATTTGTGGTAGCAACCCCAAAGACACTGGCATTAAAAAGGCTGCTATAGGTCTCCAATATTTTGCCAAATGCTGCAGATCCTGCAAATGGGAAGGAAGACATAGGGACACTGCAGTACTTCAAGGGTCTCAAGCCTATCACCGTGCCAACAATCACATTTATCATCCCCTGGCCAACAGTTCCAGTGTAAAAATCTGTAAGAATGAATATGACATTTTCTTATGACTTGTTATGGAAACATCAAGCATCAAAGGTGAGACTACCAAAGTGCATTATTTGTATTTTCTGTACTTCTGCTTTCTGAATCTAAGAAAACTCTTTCTCCTGCCTGAAATACTCCAGGCTGCACTTTAGCACTGCCATTCATACATTAGTGATGCAGTGATTACTTCTACCACATAAAATCCCCTCCACTTACTGAAAGCAGTTCTGTCACACGGCATCAATATTCACAACCCACATTATCTCAGAAAATGTTACATTAAGAAGTTCCTCTTTCTATCTCTTCTTCTCACTTGCTAAGTTCCCTATGCTGGTACTGTACCTCAGAAACTACTAAAATCAAGTAAGCATGTTATGATGCTAGAGCAGAGAACACACTGATGGTGGGAGAGGTTCTTGTATTTAACTTTCTTTTTCCCCAGGAAAACATTACCAGTCGTAAATCCACCCTGATCTCCATACACAGGTGTATGCACAAGTACTTTCAACTTAGCTTGGAAAGACTTCTTTTTTAGCCCAGAATTCTTTTTTACTCCTTCAAATAAATGTTATTTTCCTGTGATAGATATATGGGACTTTTTATCTGTTAAACTTTAAACATCCACAAAGTGTTGGCAGAACTGGGTCCTGTGTTTAGAAATACTAGAGGGATAAATGCTAAATCAGACTTAATGTTTCCCATTATATGGATCATTACATTAAAGCTTAAAGAGTTTTCAGGTAGTTGCTCTACCTCAGTGCACTAAGGGCTTGCTTTTCAAAAATACATGAAAGCATATTTCCTCTTGGTATTTGGATTTTAGAAATAAAGTAACTTACTAAATCTCTACTCTTTAAGCTACAACAGCACATCTGCCTGTCCTTTTTTTTTACAGAAGTGAATCCACATTACAGTAAATAAATCTCTCACTCATTCTTTAAAAAGAAATTGCCAAAAACTAAGCAGTAAAATTACCTAGAAAGTATATGGGTAAGACCAAGACATTCTGACATCAAAACCTTTAGTCCTTACTCACTTTTTCTTGCTTTAATTTACTTTAGCCCCAAACACATCTAGATTATACCTTAAAGCTGAGCCTGCTTGAAAACATGCATACATGGTCAAACAACCTCACAGTCACAATCCATTTAGAAACTATATTAAAATCCATTTGCCAATATCATTAAATGGAAAATTCTTTTCTTCAACTTGCCTGTGGTAGGAATTACAAAACCTAATGCCTGAATTTGTGCCTTGAATGCTCTGGCATCCACACCTAAGTAATGAAATCTTTCATTAAGGCCAGTTTTTAATCCAAAAGAAAATAAAGAATACATAGAAGGAAGAGCAATTTTATTTAAATGCCTGTGAAGCTACTAGGGAAAAAAGCTAAGAAATTTGTCAGTGTCTGTGTTCCTAGCTACCAGATCTGGTTTAAATGTCTGAAGGAGTAGTTTTCCAATGGAAAATGCTAAATTAGTGAAAGCAAGTTGTTTGTAAGAAATATTGACTTAATCAACTCTTGATGAAAAAATTTCAGAAGCCCTTAGCACTGGAATGCAAGCATTTTACTCAAATGCTTCAGCATTGAGTGAAAGAAAGTGCTTCAGCTTTTATTGAAATAAAATGGAAGAACTGTTTATTGGAAAACTAAACTCTCCCTGCTTCCAATTCCAAATAGAACACAATCTACAAACCAACTGCCTTTTACAGCAGTCAATTATTGAAATTTTAACACAGCAAAAAAAAAATCCAACAAAATCCAACTGAAAACAAGCCTACATATATATCCATGTATGGATGGGCAATGACACAGGAACATCATGGCACACAGCTTTTAGGAGACAGGTTCCTACAGCAAACCCGAACCCAATGCCAACCCTTCAGAAAGTAAGAGAGATTACAAAACTCTTATCAATCTTCCCCTTTCCCCTTGCTATACTACACCTCATACATCTTCTGAAACATTTTTCTTCATTACTGAAACATAAAACCTCATGCTTCCTGAGCTCAAGCAGATATGAAGAATAATATAACATAAAAATCGTTGTATTAGAGAAAATTCACTGTATCTAAAAGGAAGTGAGGAGTGTGCAAGTTTTAAATATTCAACTAAAATAGCAGCTCTGGTTTAAAATTATGAAATGGAATGGTGTCAACTAACAGACTTTAATTTTCTAGAGTATTATGAATTTTGAACTTGAATTTTCTCCTCCTAGTACTGTTTTACTGAGTTACAGAAAACACACAAAGCAATTAATTTTGATATTCAAAACAATTCCTGTGCTTGCTTGTGACAGACTGATGCATTAGACAAAGTACAATTGGCTCAAGCCTCTGTTCTTAAAGGGTCAGAAGGCTGAACTCTACTGACCCTTCCATCCTCCTGTAGAGAAAAAAGTGCGAGTCCATGAAGCAAGCCATAACTGAAAGGAAAAATGTTTTGTGCTCCCAATTAAAAAATTGTTAAGTAAATTCTCATTTTATGGTTTCAGCTACTGATAACTAAAACTCCTACCATTTTGTCAGAGACTAAAATATTATAGTTTATGACTTAAACACTTCCTTGAAGGACTTTTACAACTGTATTACAAAAGCTGCAGAGAAGACCACCACACCCTGAAGGGGGCCCTGACTGAGGCCTTTCACCAATGAAGGCAGGATAAAGTAAAAACTCAGGGCTGGGGCCATCCACGGAGCACAAGCTGAACACCTCCAAGGTGGAGACCACAGCCCCAGGGCTACCAGCTGCCAGGCTCAACAGGCCCTCTGCACCCAAGGGTGGAGGGAAGAGAGGCTTTGGGTGTCCTGGAAAAGCCTCTGGTCAGAGGTGCAGTGAGTGCCCATCCTCCCTGTGCACAGGAGCCCAGCTGAGGAGTCCTCACCCGGGGGGGAAGCTCATCCCCAGCAAAGGGGGTGACAGGGCCCATCACAGGGGTCCCCAGACCACGCCCCAGAGGGGATGTGACAGACCCTCAGTGTCACAACTGACAGTGCCAAGCCAGCCCCTGCAGGGCACACGTGGGCATTCCCACCTGGTGGGCATTCCCACCCGGCCCCAAGCACACATTAACCCACGGGAGTCCGTGCCCCCGCTGTGGCACGGCGTGTGGCACGGGGCGGCGCGGCCACGGGGACCCCCACCCACCACAGCAGACCAGAAGGAGGGGAGCAACGAGACGTCCTTGGGACCCTCAGAGGGGGGAGGTGCTGCACCAAACCTCTGCCACCTCTCCCTGCCTCCCCACACCCCCACCCACACTTCTTTCTCTCTTTTCTCTTTCATTCTCTACTATTAAATAAAATACATCCATTTTTTGGCATCAACATTTAATCTCGTTTGGTTTTAATCTCGTTTCTGGGAATATTTTGAACATTCTAAGTTCTTTCTGGTTTATGCACGGAGACTCAGCCTTCTTTGCTTTTCTGGGTTTAAACCGGATTGTAACACATTTTTGGAAACATGCCCAAGGGTAACAGTACAGAGAGCCACAGTTCAATTATGCCACTGTGTCTGAATCTAGTAAGTTAATTAAATTAACTCAAATACACTCTGCTGAATACCTGTCACATCTGCTCATGATTACTCTTATTAAGCCAAAAAAAGCAAGGAAAAATGCATTTATCCTCTCTACAAACACACTCTCAGAAGTTTTCAGCAATATCAAAGAAGAGTTATCTCCCTCAATATTAAAAACTGTTCTTCAGTAAATGGGTAGCCAACTAAACTGCAGAGATTTAATTACAGGATTCAAGTGAACCTCTGTGTGGGTGGCTGACAACTCCCTTTGAACACCAAACACACCAACTTTTAATCATGTGCTGTGTGCAGATCAAACTAATACAGCAGCCTGCTTGCCTCAGTGCTTTAGCATCTGCCTTTAGGACAGCCCATTTCTCCATGGCCTCCCTCTTCTGGACTCAGCCTGCTCAGAGCAGAGCTATGTCCCTCTGGCAGAACACACAGTTCCATGAAACCTTGTGTTTCACAATGTAAATGTGCAGGTCTTAAGTGCAGAGTGCTTTTGGGCAACATAAAATGACAGATAATGAATGGTTAATCTGAAAGCTCCCAAGACTTTCTCATTAACAAGTAGTGGGAGAGAAGGTGGGAAAAGCATCTACATGGGGAGGTGCCCAACAGATGGTGCTGACACACACACTCCCACTGTATGTCAGACCCTCCCTTCCAGATGAAGTTTTTATAGAAGTCAAATGGACAGACTTTTCCCACAGACATCAGGTACAGGGATGCAAGCTGCCCCAGGATGTAAACAAATTCATTTGCTTCTGGCCCCTCTAAAGCAGTCAATAAAAATGAAGTGGCAGATCCTATGGCAGAGACTAATTTTTTTCCAGGAAGAGAATGGGGAGTTCATAAAACACTAATGAAAACTTACTCACAATCCAATTTGTCTCAAATTCAGATTTTTTGGTCAGTGTCCTACAAGGAGTGATACCTTCTACTGCTCTTGGAGATCACCCATCTCTCCTAAGTATACATGGAGCTTAAGTTTCTTTAATCTTGCAATAAGCCAATGTGACTTTCACCTGGCTCTGTAGAAGTGCATGCTGTCTTCTACATCCTGAAACAAAGATGTGTTGTTCAACTAGAAATTCAACTGAAAAATCAAGGTTAGTGCTCAATCTTTGACCAGCTGAACCAAAAGAAAGAAAGGTATGTTAATCTACAGGGATATCTTCTCAAAAACACCATGCAGAAATTAAGAGTAGATGTATCAGTAAAACACTACAGAAATGTCACTAAGCTAAAGGTGTAAGACTGTGGAAAGCATGAAGGCTTTTCATTCTGAAGAAGAAAGAATTCACAGGCCTACCAGCTTCCCACAAACCTCAGAGAGGATGGATCTAGTTCTGTGGGAAGTATCACAGAATTGCAAAGCTAGAGGTGTCCATCCTTCCTTCCTTCCTGCCTCCCTCCCTCGAAGACAAAAGTCTTGTCACACATTCAGAATAGCTGAATGTGTACAAGAACTTCTTTTCCCACTCACGTCTCACTGATTTTTAACCAACAGGCCTTACTTTTTAACTTCCAGGGTTAAAGTAGCAATTTCATCGACTACTATTTTCACTTACAAACTTGGTAACCACGGGATTCTCCTCCCCAGACCACAAGACTGACATATCCACACAGGTACTTGCATTGAACCAGTTTGTAGGAGACTTGGCAACCAAACAGTATTTTCCCAAAAGTCAGCAATGCCAGGAAACTATGCTGAAGCAGGTGATGGAGCCAGTATCCAGGGATACCAAGGAAGGGGATGACAACCAATAGACTCAGGTCAATGCAACTTCTTTTCTCCCAGGTACAGACCCCTAGCAAATAGCAGATATTTAGCAAGTAAGATAAAGGCTATGCATGGATATAATACAAATTATATGTGTGTGCATATATATATATAAGTAAAAATATATACACAGTCTTTCCAAAAACCTGAAAATTAACAAGACTGCGAGAAAGATCCACTTGTATTTATCAAGTGGCATCAACAAAAAGTACCACAGGCACTAGGCATGCACTAGGAATGCTTCTGAACACAAAAATCATAGAATCAGCATGAGACTTAAATTAAAATAAGAAACTCATACCCTAGAATTTAAATACTTTTCTCTTGTCTGTTTTGGAGCCCTCTGGACAAGCACTTATTTTTCCCCCCCTTTTTTTCCATACCACTAAATGAAAACAGATATTCTTCTGCTCTTACTTAACTCCCAGTTGAGAGTGCAGAGAAGAAAATGTGGCAATATGCAACTGCAAGAGTTGGCAACACTACACCAACTGTTTGCTTGTGGTATCCTAAATGTAAGCTTTTGCACCTCAATTCCCAACTTTCAGGGTGCTGGCACCTTTGCAAATTTGAATACTGTTTTCACCACATACTGCAGTCCCCACAACCAACTCTTTCTCCAGCAGATGGGGATACAAATACAATTGAGAATTTTCAGATTAAAAAACACCACCATCCTCTGCAACTCTGCAAAAAAACAGACAGGAGCAAAATTGACAGTACTCCTATCTCACTGCTCTATTGTCTCTTACCTTTATTTAGAGCTGTATAAAGTTTTTATAGATTAAAAGTCTACATAGTCTCAATATCTCTTGGCAAAACACGACTTGAAAAAAGTGGAACTAGTATCATTTGTTAGGATGTTAAATGAGAAACTAACAAAATATACTGGCAAAACAAACTCCTTGTTATTAAAAAAATCCAAGCAAGTCACACAGATAAAATAGCATAGAAGAAAACATCAGGGCATGTCAGCTAAGCAAAGACCTCTCTGAGAGTTTCTGACTCGTATGACACTTGTCTGCTTTTAGAACTTTTATTATGTCACAGATAATTTAGTTCAAGTGCAGACAAAAAAATAGCAGGAGACAGAGCTACAGTTTTCCTCACTATAGGAAAAGCATTTGCAGAAATACCAGGCATGAGACTGGAGAATCTGGGGTGGGGGAAGAAGGCAGTCACAAATGCAACAAACACTGAGAAATATTTCAACAGGTGTTTGTGTCTTACAGTCCTGACACCCACTTGCTATTTATAGACTTTCTCAGTTTTAATGTTTAGATACTTTTTACCTTCTTTCTTAGCATTATAACTACGTTATTTTTAGGAAGAGACAACAACCCAGAGGTTTTGTCTTGCTAGCTGCAACAACACAAATGAGGGGCAGATCCAACATTTTGAACACAGCAGTCTCAAATTTCCAACTCTCAGTTGCAAACATTGTCTTCTCCTACTAGACATACCTTCTTTGTGCTGTCCTGCATGCAAGTTTTATCATTCATTCAAACATCATACTGAAAAAATGCACCAATACAAGCATGTCCTCTAGAGTGAAGCAGAGACTCTAATCCCAGGGTTTGTTGTGCATGACTCCAAATCAAGAAATGGTCTAAGCTCTTACCAAGCTATTTAGATAAAGAAGAAAGATATAAAACAGATTCCAGGGCCAAATGATGACTCAGGGATCATCTTGTCATACTCAGTCATTCTGAATTAGGGGACAAGCAGATTTGGCCCCAAAAGATGTTTCAAGTTCCTGAGGATATTGGACGGTGACACATAAACCAAACATCTTGCATCCTGTTTTATTTATCTGCGCTCTATCTTGTCAGTCTGGAAAGTCTTCTAGAGTTTCAAAAACTTCTTTTCTTTCAGATACTACCCTGTGTAAGCATTATTTAACTAGCAGAGCAGGGAAAGGTGTAGTCCTCTTCAGAAAAGAAACAGCAAAGCAGAAGACAATATAGGGCATCTCTCCACAGGCAACAGGAGGCTACTGGGTCACAAATACTCATTGTAAGTGTATGTGGCATGACAGAAGATAAGAGAAAAAATGTGGCTGTCTTCCCAGTGACCTTATGAACTGACAGATGGCATAGCAATTCACAGTTTCATACTTTACTTTTCCTAACAGGGATGTAATGGGGGTGAGGGGGGAGAATGAACCTCTCAAACGAATCTGAAGAGATGTGAGGGATGACACTCTGAATGCCATTCAGATGCACAAAGGCTACAACCAGTCATTGGAATGAAAACCCAATTTCAAATTCCTCAAAGCTATCCCAGCGTTTCCTAATGTCCCACACACAGAGGCCTGCATTTTGCTGTGAGTCTCTGGTCATAGTTCTTCAGTCACCATCTTGCTCAAATTACCCTGCAGAGCAGCATGTTCCCTCAGCACTGTGAGGTACTGCTTGCAGGCTGTTCAAACCAGGCACCAACAGGAACTGCAACATTCAGAAGATTCAGTTTTCTCCTCTGATTCTGGCAAGCTGGAATCTGTTAACTCCACATCTGCTGCAAGACTTCCAGCTTGTTTTCAGGCCAGTGACCTTAAGGAAATGGGAGTCTTCATAGATTGTGGTACCAGGGGTTATATAAATATGCCAAATTTGAGGAAATACGGGAGAGACATTTGCTAGAAAAGGCACACTAACCTTACATTAAAAATCCAACTATTTTCCACGTGCTAAGAGGTTACTCACTTTTTCTGTGAAAGACCAGAGGAAATTTGCTGGATTACTTTGGGGAATATAAATGCATTTTCAGAGAAAACTAGATATCAATCCCAGAAGCCATTCCCCATTTTGCATCCTTACCCTTAGACATCTGCCTAAGCCAGCAGCCAGCCTGGGCTGATGTCCAGTGCTCTTTCATTACAGGATGAGCAATCTCATCAACAGCTGGGTAAGCAAGTGTAGCAAGTGCAGGACTAAGAAAGTGACAGGGCCTGTTAGAGTAAGATTTGTTGAATGAAATGATACATGGCTGATGACTCTTAATTTAAAACCTCAATACCCACTTAGGCTTGATTGTCAGAACGTGCTGGAAATGTCCAGTCTAATTTTATCACTTACTTCCCCAGCAGAATCCCTGATCCTCAGTTTTTAATCAACACTGTGTGAGACGCTTTTTTCCCTCCTTTACCTTAATTTGCAAAATTTAATCGAGTTTGGCAATTCCATGAAGAAAGACTGAAGCTGACAACTCGATTGCTGCCATCATCTCTTGTTTTCTCAAGGAACAAGAGCTACAGAATCTCCCTGTAGCCCACAATGTAGTCCTCCACACTGCCTCTCAGTTAATTTCTCCATTGAAAGGACATTCAAAAGCAGAGTCTAAATAAGGGTTTTGAGCTGAGAGCTGTGTTTTACCCCACTGTCTTTGGGACATTCCTGCACTTTTGGTACAAAGGCACTAAAGTTGGGTAAGTATAAGGTAACGCAGCAGCAGAGATGTCAAGAGCATGGAGCAGACACAGTTGCACCAGCTCCAACACTTGAAGCCTTAACTAGTAACCTAAAAACATACTTTTTGCTTGCAGTCTGCAGCCAAAGGTTAATTATAAATTTATCTTTGTGTAGTGGGTTGAATCTGAGTTGATAGACAGATTTTTAGACCAATAGCGCTTCTCGAAAATTTGCGTATTTAAGCCGCACAGAAAGGCGGGAGTTCCTCTTTGTTCCACCCGCCTGAGGGAGGTGGGGTGGCCTCGGAGCCTCCGAGGCCTGGCCGGGCCGAGGCCTGGCCGGGCCGAGGCCTGGCCGGGCCGGGCCAAAGCCCCGGCCCCCTTCTCCTCTTCCTGATGCCGCAGCACGGACCCTGGGCCACTGGGGAAAGAGCCATGGACTGCTATGCTCAGCCGTGGACTGCCAGACAGCCGGACTTGGCCATGGACTGCTAAACTCAGCCGCGGACTGCCAGACAGCCGAACCCGGCCATGGACTGCTAAACTCAGCCGCGGACTGCCAGACAGCCGAACCCGGCCATGGACTGCCAAACTCAGCCGCGGACTGCCAGACAGCCGAACCCGGCCATGGACTGCTGCGCAGCTGAGACCCTTCCAGAGCGGCTTCACCGGACCGGCGGGTTCTTTCACCTCCCCGCCCCCGCTCTCCACGTGGAGCCGGCGGGAGCCGGCAAGAGCCTCCCTTTTGCAGCCAGCACACTTCGAGCTGAACCACCATGCAGCCAGCAGCACAAAAAGAGCAAGGTTTTCTTCATAAAGCTTGCATAAGACCATTTTTGAACATAGGAATTTCAGAGTCAGAAAGAGTGAGCCATGTGAGACAAAGCTGAAATGGCGGCGGAGAAAAGGGGCGGTGCCGCGTTGCTCGCGCGGAGCTTAAAAATCCTTCTTGCATGCGGTGGTAAGAATCTGTAATATCTCAAACTGTTTGTCTCTGTAATCTATTTGAAGTATATGGGGGGATGGAAGACTCATGTGTGGCCCTTGAAGTTTGTGAAGAGAGAGTGCCTATGCCCAGATATACATAGAAGCAGTGAGAAGCTTTTTTAAAGATTTGTAGCAGAAAAAGCCTTTGTGTTCAGGCCAAAGTGACCCATCCTTAAAAAGTTGATTACCCCATGTGATGGCCCATGTGTGGCAGTGTGAAAAAACTGATGTTTTTTTTCATAGAAGAGATATATTGCACCACAGCAGATTGTTTCTTTCCGGGCGGATCTGTTGTTGGGGGGCAGCTTGAGAAACCATGTGAAGCAAGAAAAGGAAACCCTTTTTCCTTAAGCATAAGAAAGAGACCTTTTTTTTTTAGAACTGTAACACTGACTAGAATCCTATGTTGTGTTATCTTTTGTGCTAGTTAAAAAAAGAGAGTAAAGTGCTGAGAAGAGAGCAGGGGAGAGGGGGTGTGTGTGTTTTAATTTCTTGTTAAATCTTTTAACTTTTAATTCTGTTAGTAATAAACTTTTTTTCTTCTTATTACTGCAACTGTTTAAGTGTGAACCTGTTTTTTGCCTCGCAGCCATCTAGTTTTCCTCAATATTTTCTTATTGATACTTTAAATGCTTGACGCTCAGTTGTGTCAAACCACAACACTTTGCAGCCTACAAGTCAAGGTAAACTATCAAGTATGCAGAGCAGCTCAGCTCTATGGCTGGTTGAAGGTAAAAATGTAAACTCTGCCTTGAACTACTGCTGTCAGGCTACAGAAATGGAATTTCTGATCACAAGCCTTTACTGATATCCTCTGAACTTCACTAACTCTGGCCCACTTCTCAGAACACAGGGACATAGACATATGAAATATTAAATACTCGAGCCTGCAAGACAGAAGCTTCCAGAAAGGCCTGTTATTTAGAAACTGCATCTGGAGTGAAAATCCTTCATGTTTTAGTAGAAGGAAGGAAAAGTCCTGGAGTCTCTCCCTAAGGAGCCCTCTCCACAGCAGCAAGAAGCAGTCAGAGGCATCAGCTACAGCACAAGGCCTCCAACCTCTGTGACAGGATTAAATGGACAACATTAAGTCCAAGTCCAGAACAGTCTCCCTGGTCAATGCAAGGAAGATGAAAAGGCTAAGCATCCAGGAGAAGGCAGAGCTCCCAGACTCACTTTCCATCCCCATGCCCTCAGCCCAAACCTTTCAGGCAGGCTGCCAAGTCTTTAAGCCCCACTGCAGGGAATCTGGGAACTTAAACTAGTACGAAACTGGACAGTTTTCCAATAAAGTATCTTGCTAAAACTAGGTCGTTTCTGCAATTTTGCAGAGAATGCTGAATCAGCACAGAACATCCTTGCAGGGGAAGTTGCTCCCCAGACCACTGGCACACTTAGTAAATCACAGACAGCTGAGGAGACATGGAGATTCCCTCAATACAACACTTACTTGTAAAAAGGCAAAGTAAAATCAAGAAATTAAAATCTCTTGGGATTAACACTGCTCTGAAGAGTGGGTTCATACTGTCTCTGCTCCCAAATTAGATTGTTTCTTTAAGCACCACAGCTAAACTCATTATATAGTCTCACCAGCAATATACTATTAAAATCAGATGCAAGCAGATAGCCTTGCTCTGCACAACAGACAATATGTTTTTCTCTGTTTTAAAATATTCATTCCTCTGTAATGCAGAAAATTCTAGGAGTTTTGAAGCATTCTTAAAGTGTCATGAAAAAGGCAATATAATTAATCAGAGACAGCAAAAATAGAAATAACATTAAGATACTGCAATTCAATTTCCTAGAAAATTATGTGCCACCAGCTGTGTAAACTTCCCTGTAGCTAAAACAAATATTCTGAAAACAAGGAGGCAGATGCTTTACACTGTAGCCTGTCTCCTCAGCAGTCAGGCCTCCCAAAGAACTCTCAAGTTGTCTCTTAGATTGTACAAGGACTTTAAAGACAGCCATATAACAAACTGATTTGACAAGCAGGTCTCTGAGCTATCTTTAATTTTTATGTTCAACTCATTAACTCTGAGCTCCTGCAGACACATCCAGTACCAATGAGCCCACACTCCATGGCTCCTGAATGCAACAGGTAATCAGCACAGCATGCACTACTCTGGCACGCCAGACAAGACACATGCTGATCCAAGCAGCTGGACTCTTTGGTTTTCTCTCCCAGACAGGCAAGGGCCTACCTGCTGATTCCAGTGACAGACACCAGGCATTCTGTAGAGCTTCCTCTTCTGGAAACTATGAAGTGGCCTTGTTCGGGCAGATGTGCTCACATTATTCACAGAGACAGATCTGAGTCTCGTCCTGTCTCTTCTTCTTTTCTTGAGGTGCTGATGATCAAGCAACCAGCTGCCTGAAGAGGATACCTCTCTGTTGTCTGAAGCTCTGCAGTTTCATGAATAATAAGGAAATACAAAATGTTAAACATGCTCCACATGCACAGGCCAAGATTTCACACACTGATTAGCATTAGCTAAGAGAATTTCATAAACACCAAGATGTTTTAGTACATTGTTTCAGAAAATTGTGTATGTGCTTTGTTTGCCAGTTGATTAGTGTGTTAGGTGAGAAAAGGGAGTTTTATCATTCTTGCTTACCTTTCTGCTCATGGAAACAAATGTCAAAATGAAGTTAAGCCCTCAAGCATATATTGAGTTTTGTTTTTCACAAATTCAAGAACTCTCCAACATTTTTAACACGTATGAGTTTCAAGTTACAATTAGTATTTCCCTTCAAACTGACGTTCCATTCAAGACAGCAGTCATGCTAATGCAAAGGAGACCTAGAGTTCTGTCCTAATACTTTCAAGATTTTCTGGTTTTGCTCAAGAACTGAAACCTAAGTAAAGCTTTACAAACCAGTGATCATTCAGCATAGAGGTTGCAACTCCCTGGGAAGCATTTGTACAAAAATTAGGAACTCTACACACTTCCAGTGTAGAGAGTCAAAATCAAGTGCAGAGATGTGGCCAGGAGCAGCAGAAGCCCCTATACATATGTGTAGAACAACCTCACACCATTCTCACCAACCTACAGCCTGTCTAGGGGCCAGAATTGGCAATACCACACGGTAAGAATTTAAAACACTCTCCTACTTGGGTGGAAATGACTCAATGGGAAGAATGAACTTCCCTGTTATAGGTATTCCTGATTTTATTTTGCTGCTGTAGCAACATCTGCCTGCAAAGTTGAAGGCTTGCTGCAAAAAGCACTCAAGTGTGCTTTTATTTTTACAATACTGAAAACCTTGATTACAACTCTGAACTGTCTGAGCAGTGCAACTACACGGTATTTTGGCCTTGGTTCATAACAAGTCATCTATTTGCACAAATGATTATTTTGCCTTATGATGAGTCAGTTTTATTAGTAAAGTTGAGACACAATAGAACACGAAAGTAAATTTATTACAAGGCCATTATATATATTTTTTGATAGGTGGTACTCTTTTAATAGCACATTTTTATTGAATAAAAGGGCTTGTTATGGAAGTGTGATTGAACACCATCCCATGCTGTGTTGGAGTAGTAACAAGGCTTTATGGCCTTGAATTTGAGCTTTCTGACATATCAATACAATCCAACAAGCAACACAGACACATGAAAATAACATGCTAATTAACAGAGGGATGGTACAAAGTATTTAAAGGAAGATACCAGTAAGTGCCAAGAAAAATCCCAAAATACTGAGGCATAAAATTCTTAATGTTAACATTGCATTTTTAAGGCTTGAGAAAGAGTACAAGGCTTACAGTCCATGAAAACGATTCCTTAAAATACCCTCTCTGAATTCTCAGAAACATTTTCCAAGTCAGATGATCCCAAGCTCAACTTGTGGATTTCCACATACCTCTCTCTTACGTGAGAGACAACTTGGACAGATAAATTAGAACAAAAAGCTCCTCAGCCTGGCTCCTCAACTTCTGTGATTCCTGCCCTTATCCTGGTGGTCTGCCCAGGCCCTTGGTAATTTCTCTGCAGTCTCTGACATCTGCTCTATTTACCCTCTCGGGCCTTGCAGCAATGCACCACTCCAGTTTCAGATGAAGAGAGATCTCATCTTTGTGGCCTGGAGCTCCTGTGCATGACACTGTGGTTTTCCTGCCACTTGTTTAAAAGGTTTCCCAATCAAGCTTTGAGTTACCCATTTAGTTTGATCTTAGTCTGAGTGGTTTTCAAAATGTCATTCTACAGAAGAACAAAATGAACCACAGCCAGATGTGAAAGTAACGAATTTGCTAAAATGCTCCTTTCAAAGCTCATAGGTTTGCCTTTCTTGCTCTTGACCTTACTTCCAGATGCACACTTGCACAGGAAGCCATCAGACAAGCACTATTTGTTCTGAAGTAATCAATTTTTCCTTCCTCTCCCCTCATAAGGAAGTGGGTATCACTAGCTTAGGGAACTGCTTCTGTGAGCATCTACCTTCATGCAATGCTTTGGGCTAACCTTGGCACCCAGATTCAACTGAAAGGAAAAGCCACACAAAAAAAAGAAGGCCTTGACAAATGGCAATTCAAGTCAACCAGGAACTGAACATGCACCTCCACTTCCACTGTGAACAGCCAATGGAACCAGTTGTACTGCAACCCCACAATTACCAACTCCAAAGCATCTCATGCTTAAACCTACTTTAAACATGGACTATTGTGTTTTTCCCATCAACAGCTTACAACTAATTTCAAGAACTTACTTAAGTGAAAATTGCTATCATCTGTTTCTTCTCCCTCTCAAAAACAAAAAAATCCCCTTATTTTCCATTTGATTTTGATTTCTGCTTTCTGAAATATTGAATACAGTCAGAGGGAGCTCTAGAAAAAGCAAGGGGAGAAGCAGCCAAGAATTAAGTTAACTGTAGCATTTAAGTTAATAATTAACTATTAAGTTAATTCAATTGACTGAACACAGCTACTACAACAAGATACCACCGAAACCCTGAATACACTCAAAAACCCCCAAGAAGTAGGAGGCAGTGAATTTCCCAGCAGGATTCTCATGATCACCACTCTATTTCATGAATCTTTAATGAACAGTATTTATTTGCAGATTTCAAAACACTTCATAAGCAGTGAAAATTTGAAATTAACTGTTTAACTCATGTTTAAGACATCATCTAGAAAGCCACAAAGTTTCTCAGAGTCCCTTCCAACACCTAACTTGCCAAACTCCAGTTTAGAACTACAGTACTGAGAAAATCTTCCAAGTCCTAACATTTTTCTTTGGACTTTTTTAGGTCATGAGTAGAAACAACCAACCTTAGAATGTTAGAGAGTGGTCCATAAGCAAACAATGTTTTACTCATGAAATGGAAAGACTAACTTTGGACAGTGCCTAATAAAAAAGAGGAGAATTGACTTGAAGTTACACCATTAGAGTTTCTCATCATGAAGTTAACGTCATAACTCCTAAAAACAATTTTAAAAGCAGGAATTCTTTCTCACCTGTCTCTGAAAAAGTAAGATTCAAGACACAGCCTAAATTACTCTCTTCTTCCACATACCCATGTCTATTAGCAACTCCTACTTCAGGGCTATTTTTAGTTCACATCTGAGAGGAACCTTCTGATTTTCTCCTACATCATCTATAAACAACTGATACATCAGGAATAGGGATGTTACATGCCAGGACCCCTTCATCCTTAAATTTAGGGCAGAATCACACAATCACTGTGGAACACACAGCAGCTAAAGAAGTTGCCCATCTAAGCTGCTCATTATAATCTCTTTGTTGGAGGCTACAACCTCTGCAGTAAAGCTGAAACACACGGTGTAGACAGCTCTTCTTGGAGTTAGGGGCCAGGGAATTATGTTCTGCCATAAACACCCCAGTTCTTGGGAAGAGTTTCTTCATCCACCTGATCTTAATTAAGACCTGTGAATAACAGCATCCTCAAAAATCACATTACAAGTAACTCAGGAGAAATATCCAGCATACCTAGATCTTTTGTAGCTGTAGTCAATTACCTTAATGTTGTTCTGCAACTAATATTTATTACAGCCTGTACTGTATTTAAAAACTTTGAATAAAAGATGGAATTACTAAGTAGTATGGATTAGCACCGAGAAACATTTTTCTAAAATATTAATTTTAACCTACAGTCATCCTGGAATGTATGTCCATCCAGAACAAAATACCTTCAATGGAAAACGGTATCTCCAAATTCCTGAAAATGTAGGTGGCAAAGTCAAACTTGACTTTTTATTGATGACTGATCTGCTTAAAATTAATGAAGTTACCACCCTGACACTGACCCCTGCTGAGATACGTGACATTGCTTATGTATTCTACTAATCTAGTTTGTCGGTTTTCCAGAAATAAAGCTGCACTTGTTATGACAGAATGCATTAAGTCACAAAACAATCAGAAGAAATGTGTTCCTATCTTCTTTCACTACTTCACAGATTCATCTTCCCAGTACTTAAATGTAGTTACAGTGACCATATTTTTCTGATATCTTGAGGAACAACACAGAGCCCTACTATTTCGAACCTTACAATCAAGACTTGATTGCTCTTGAAGCCTGCAGAAAGCAGCTCTGTTTTCCTTATTTAATACTGTAATGATTATTAGTTCCATATAGATAAATTTACTGCAAGTTATTATCAAAAAAACCCAACAAACTACCACATTGTCACCCACCTGAAGGAGATGCCATTGACAAGCTGTCTGTGTCTACAGGTCTTGGATGAAAGAGATGAAGAAGCTGGAGACAGACTGAGTGGAGCAATTAGGCTGCTGATGATTTCACTCAGTTGTGCACTCTGGAAAAAAAAATATTAAAGGTAGTCAGACTTTTATCCAGACTCAACAGCTCAAAGATCCTGGGTTCTTGTTTTCCTGCTTAGCATTTCAGTCCCATACATCATGGAATAATCATATTTAGTTTCTTCCTGTGAATAACTGTGTTGGCATGGTTTTACTTTCACAATTATTATGTTCAACTGTACTAAAACCCAAATAAAAAACCAACAAAACACCAACACAACCCTGAACAATGTTTATACATTTGAAGTAGTACCCCAAATACATCAGTGATCTTAGTATTGTTACCAAAGGTCTTTAAAAGGAAAATAGAAAACAGAACACTTTTACAACAATGTTGGTATTACAACAGCTGCAGGCAGAGCTGTTAACTGGCCTTTTGACAAACACTTTAACGGGGGAAAACTGTCAACTGTCTATTCATCATAAATTTTATTCACTCCAAGTGTTTTTGTTCTTAGAAGATTCCTCTTCATTGTTTGACAAAGGTGTTTTTATAAAAGGAAGTGTAACTACATGTAACTATTGTAATGACAGAATGGATGAAATCTTCTGGTATCCTAAAGAATAGCAACAAGAGGCAACCACCCCTCCTCCTGCAAAAAACCTTTCAAAACTGACCCAAACAAATGAAACACATGTAGCCAATTTGTCTTAACTAAGAATTACTCTTTGCAAAGCAATGAATTGTGGACAGCCTCCAAATAACATTTCACAATGATTTTTTGTTTTAAATGTCAGACCTTAAAGGCTATTCTCACAATAAATGCTTAGAGGAAACTGTGTTCTGCACAGTGAACAGAAATTAAATAGATCTGAAGTGGCATACTAATTTAAAAAAAATACCAAACAAACCTTTTGTATTACTTTGTTGGATTTTCATTCAGAACTAAGATGTTTAAAACATGAATTCCTAAAGGTTAGCCAGTAAGTTTTCTTTACATTTTGATTTTACATTTACATTAAAGCAGAAATAGGAAGAAATTTTTTTTGTTTTGTTACAAATCACATATTTTCTGTTAACATTTAAGTGATGTACTCAGTAAAATTTTCACATCAGAATAAAAAATTCAGGGATGGATATTAAAGTACAGAAATAGCAAGTCAATTATTAAAGGACTGTACAAAGCAAACAAGATGCCAGTGAACTAGTTAGCAGACTGATTTAAAAATCTCAACAGAATTCATTCTGTATAGAGCAGTCTCTACTCAATACAAGAGCATGAAAATAAAGGCAGACTTCCGAAACACAAGGAGAAACATACACGTAGCTATGAAAAGGACTTGAAAACCATATTAATAAAAATTGCCAGCCTTTGTCACTTTTATTCTAAACGACTTTTCTTTCAGTTCATAAGCAAAATTACTTATTTTTAACAAAGAAATACTTTAACACCAGACTAAGGAATTCTGTGGGAATATCTGTAGATGTACTTCAGGCTGCAGCATTGCTGCTCCTGACACTGAATAAGAAACTTAGACTTTCAGAGTTAAGAACAGAACTGGCAGTCAAAAAGGAAATCAAATCCCAAAGCTTTTAGTGGTGTAAAAGGGAAGAAATCCAATGTGCTGTGTTAGATGTGTTAATCTTTACTTCCAAGTAATTTTCAGCTCATCAAAGTTACTGCACCCCTTGGACCAAGTTTGTGGCTACTTGGGGACCAGGAAACAGACCTCTATCACTTTAATTGTCAAAAGTGAGTTTCATTCTCCAAGCCACTACTTAAAGAGGGGCCATTCACCACCTTCTAAAAATGCTCTTTGGGTTACCTTATGCAGTAGCCAGCACTGGGTATGTAAATTTCCTGTTACATTGCTTCCTCAGTCCTGCCTGTGGTGGGTAAGATTTATCAACGAGGGGAAGCATTTTAAGAACAGGAAAGGATGACTATTGAAGAAAAAAAAGTGGCACAGAGATTCAGGAACAGGCACTAGTACTTAATGCTACTACTTTTAACTGTTTTAAAAATGTGTATGACCAGGAATTTATGAAGAGCAGCAGAGCAACAAATTAATGCCCTACAGTGGCTTTGTCAGGTTTGTTTTACACAAACTGCATAAATTTATTCTGAAAAACAAATTTCCAGTATCTCCCTCAGCAATGTGATCCTACCACATCCTTTATGTACTTTCAAGCAAAAGAAAACCCTCCTGGAATCGTATTTCCTGGAATCAACTATGGAAACAGACATTCTGCACACAGAGAAGTGAAACTCTGCTCACAATTATGCCTCCACTGTATCTCATAAGTACCTAGAATTCCTCAGCTCTCAACCAGAGTCCTACAATGCTTGAAAAGGCAGATGAACAACTGTGTTCTGTTTGGGCTTTTACTCTTTTGTCTCACATTAAGTATTTCCTGAAACAACCTGTGGAAACTCTACACTGACCCTGACTATAAAGCAGGTTTGTGGATGGTTCTTAGAGGCTGTGTCTGCTTGGAGGGAAACAAAGCAGTAACACAGACACGTCAGACATAAGAGGTTAATTTGTAAACCTGATGTACAGTGTAGTTATTGAAACCCTTCAATTAATCAGCACCCACTCCCACGACTACAAAATATCTTCCTTTTTGGAAGCCATCACCATGGAACCTCCCTATTTCTGCAGTCAATCATTTGGCTTCACTGACAACTCAGTTTTGTTTTACTTTACCTGTTTTTCTATGTTTCGTAGAAGCAGAGTAGGACTGCTGGGTGACATTTCAAAGTCGTGTTCTGGCAAAGAATCTTGTCTCTCAATGGCAGCTTGTGAATTCCCTGTGGTGTTTAATAAAGCTTCTTCGTCTGTCAATTGTATTTCCTTCTTCAAAATGTCTTTTGGAAACGGGAATTCTTCTAAGACCACCATCCCCTAGACAACAGCAATTGAATACAGTTGGTTGACAACAGATTAACTCTCCAAAATAACCTTTAAGGGGCAGTCAAACCTGGCATATCCCTCTAAAATCCTCCCAACAACTTTCAAGCACTTTGCAGCTAAAATAGAGAAGTAGTAGGCACTTTGTTTAATAAAAAGTTGCATCAATTATGCTACTTCCTGTAACAGCACTTTTATCAGTGTCATACTACTGTTTAAAAATCTGTGCCAAAATTTGAATCAGAAATTCATACTTAGTATTACAATATTATATGATCATTTGCCTGCTGATTTAAGAGGAGGTTTTAGACTTTTTAGACTCTCTAAGAAACGACCATCCTTTGATTTGAACTTGGTTTTAGTCTTTGCAGTCAATAAATTTTGCTGGAGACATTTTAAAGAGCTTTGTTTCTCTTATTCCTATCCATGTTCTATGCAAGACATCAAGGCTGTTATTCTTATGTAGCAGGAATTATACAACTATAAACAAAAGCCTTTTACAATTTAATAATCGATTTTTTTAAGGTGAGCATTTTTAGAGTTTCATAATTAGAAGTAACTGTGCTAAATATTCTAGCACTCTTAATGCTTTTTAAGACCATCTGCACAAATATGGTATCTGATGTGGTGTACCATCTAGAACAGCACCTAATAAGATAAATATAACTTTATATGGTAGGGAAATAACAGTTTCATAAATGGAACTAGGAAAATGATACCCCTATTGTGTTTTCCACATGACAGATTAGAAAAACAGAAGTCTCTAGTACAATTCTAGGTAATGTATCAGTTGGTATAAGAACTTAAAATGTTAAACAAAATAAAAGCAAAAATAACCTTGTGACAGTCAAACCCAGTCCTCAAATAGCTCCTTGGTTTGTCATTATCTTGAGCAAGTAAATGTAATACCAGAAAAGGCTATCAGACTTCTCCAGGCTTTTTCCAAAGAGAAAGGGAAGGAACTTACTTGCTTTTAAGTACTAACACTTACTCAAATATCAAGCAGATATTAAAATAATAGGATTATTATAATACTGCCTCAAATTTGTCTTTTTAATGACAATATTTCACTCAGTCAAACAACAAGGAAGACTGTCATAATGTGAACAGAAGGAAGGCATATTGCTATTTCTTTAAGCAAGAGAGACTTCACCTAGGTTGTGGCTGTGGAAAACTAAGGGTCCTGTAGTTTCAGTGAGATCTTTACTCCTGCCTCAGCAGCACCTGGCCTTAAAACACAAAGCCAAGTCTCAAAGAGATTTCAAAGAGGAGTCTGTCAGGAGAAAAAGTGGAATTGTCTTGCTCTCATTGTGCCTAACTTATCCCATTGTTAGAATTATAAATTCAAAGATGAGAACAAAGATATTCTTTAAAAATAAACAAAGGTGCTTGAAAACTTGGTTTAATGCCTAAAAAGTGCACAGAGATTCTGAATGTCCATCAAGTCAATACTAGATTTTCCACATAGTTCATCATCTGCACTTTTCCATTTACAGCAGATGGACACAAATCCAGACCAGTAGCATACTATGGGCAGTGTATTAAAGGAAATTCAAGTAGAGAACTAATTTTTGTGTGCCACAGCAGGAGGACTAGCTACCTCAACAGCTTTAGACTCCTTTAGAACATAGAATCTTTAGGTTGTTTTAGTGAAAAGATCATAGGTCATGACCACATAGAGTGTAAAAAGTCTAAAACCCAAATTCTGAGGTCAGAGGAATGGAAAGACACACACTGAAAGTGTTGAAAAGAGGGACATACACACACACATGCTTCCAATGGACTTTTATTTTTTGAAGTTATAGAAACCTGTATACCAAGCATGGAAAGAGGAAAGCAGAAAAGGAGGAGAGAAAATCAACAAGAGTGTATGGAAAGGGAGAGATGGAATAAGATGAAGAGTAAATAATTAGAAGACTAATACAGACTCTATTACAAGTTAAACGAGTTACAATCAGTATGTTTTGGCAATGACTGCCTTCCTCCCCAGATGGAATGCTTTTATTTTGCAGATGCATTTTTCTTTTAAATTAAAGGACTCTCAAAGATCCAGAAGTGGTACTTCTGTGTGTGTAAAGATGGTGAAGGAACAATGTGGTAGGCCAGGAAACAGCCCACAAGTTACTCCTCTCCCTTCCTATTGCATTGTGGTGCTCAAGGAGTGGCATTTTGCTTAAAATCGTTGTTCCCTGGCTATGAATCACATTTTTTTCCACTCAAAACACATCAAAACCACTCCGAAACCATTAAACAGCATACAAATTCTAATGATATTGTGTAACTCCTTTGCAGCCACTAAATGAAAACAAAGAGCTCTTCTATCAGCCCACATGTCCTTCTGTAGCTGCTGCACTGGTATAATACAAACATGTACACAATAAAAAATTTCCATCTGAAGGAAGTAAGTGCCTACCTTTACTAAGGGACACAATGCCAAATGCTAAATACCACAGCTGGTAAAATGGGCATGGAATTTCAGAAAGGAATGTCACTAACAATCTCCACCAGGAAGATGACTTGGCTCCAAACCAACATACCACCTCTTATGCTAAGATAATGCATGACTAAAAGAAAGTTTTTCCTCTTATTTCTCTGATACTGTTTCTCAAGCTCCTGTAGCTCATCTGACCTACACCACCATAAAGGCTGACAGCTTTTGTGTATAAGAGTGTGCATACATCTGGTATGTAGGACAACACCAAAACATAGGTGTTCTCATCCTTCACCAAAACCAAAATCTCCTTTCACAGACCCTTAAACAAAGGCTCTTCATTTCTTTGTAAAGAAAAACCTCACTGGGGACAAGCTGTAAACGAAAAGAAGGGCTCTGAGGGTGAAAGGAGAAGACAGAATAATTTTTCTTTATGTGTTCAGAGGGAAATGCTCTCTGAGGTGATTTTCCTCTCCTTTCAAACTCCCTCTAAGTCTCATGTTCAGCCACATAAACTCTGAAGGATCGTCTTGCTATTCTCAGTTGTGCTTATCTGATACCAATACAGACCAGAAAACATACATGAGGCTCACTGATGAAGAGTCAAAAAGCCCTGCTCTAAAACCCCTCACTATCACGCTACCTCCCACAGGTTTGGCTTCTTTTTTGTGAGAATGACCTGGGGAACCCATTAAATTAATAGCTACATTACTAATGGTTTAGGAATGTCACTTTCCCACTGTCCAGTCAGTTCAATTTAAAAAACTAGTACATGAATTACATTGGAACTTCAGTAATTATTAATCCTTGACCTGTTCAAAGTGCTGTACAAACATTAACCATCTAATCCTCAGAATAAACATGCACTGCAAGTAATAAAAAACCCATCCTGAAAGCCCACAACACAAAAATGAATAATCAACCATCCCACTTGAAAGGCAATCTCACCTCTCCTGCAGAGGGAAAAACCAGTGTGATAAATGCAGTACTGTGTGCTGGGCCCCTGAAAGCCACTAACAAAGTCACTATCACAGATACAAAGGTAAGAGTTCCCAAATCAGTCCTATCCTGGTGCCTTTAAGGTACAATAGTTTTTAGCTCCTGATGTCTTTTCCATTAAACTCTGCAGGTGATAGCCTGCACAGACACAAGAAGTCTAGGGCAAAACAAAGAACAGCAACAAGAAACCAAATACATAAATATTACAAGAAACACTGTCAAGAGATGATTGGAAAATCCCATTTATGAGCTTACAGACAATACCTTGGTGGCACGTATTCGCCTGTGAAGGTCAGTTAGTTGTTGAATTTTGTATTCTAGCTCTGAAATCTGGGCTTGAAGCCATGTCCAACGGCTGCCAATTCTAGCTCTGTCTGCAAGCCACTTCCATTCAGAAGTATAGCTGCTGTGAAGACAAAATGCTGGTTAGTCCAAAAATAAAGATAACCACATTTGTACAAAAACATTTTTGACAGCTGCTCTGCCTCATGTTGCAAGCATCTCAGTTGCTTTCAGAAGATATCTGATTATACCCATCCAGTTTCACATCAGCTTATTTCTGCAGCAACAGAACTTGCCCAAACCAGTACAATCCATGCTCACTGGCTATTCCCACACTAAGCTAGTTTTTTGTTCTGGATTATAAAACTCAGCTCTGGATAAACTACCAAACTATATCAGTTAAGGCTGATTACAGATGTGTAAAGAATTCCAGTGACTCCACCAGCAAGAATCCAAACTCTTACACCACACTTCCTCCCACAAGCTTTGACAAATATTGTTTATCTAATAAAACATCATCCAGCAACAACCAGCTAGATATCACAGCACTGCCCAAAAAACCTCAACTAAGTAGTTTAAATTTTTTTTACTCAAGCTGTCTTATAAATATCTGTGTCAGTTTAGTATAGTCAGGTCACTATTACTGCTATTCAAAATAGATGCTTTTTGTAATACAAAAAATATGCCTCCTGGTACTTGACATTGTGAACACCTTAATTTTACTATGCTAAATTCATCACTGGTATCAGCAAACATTACTCAACCTACATATTAAAGAAATTAATGATGAAACCATACCATGCATCAAACAATCTTAATATTCAATAAGTTTAAGCAACATAGAAAACACAATGCAGTATTTTAGTACATAACTTCCACTACTATCCTACCATTAACTGAGTTTGTTTATTTATTTCAGAAAGTAACTGGTGTTTTTTCCCCCAGTGAAGCTGTCAAGTAGTTTGCCACAGCTAACTTAGAAGAACTGTAAAAACAAAAATCAAACTTGTACAAAAGAAGTGCTTTTCCTCAAGTTATTGGGATAATTACTGGATCTAGACCCTTGATGACACTGTAAGTTTTGCACATGCAGAATACATGATCTGCTCCCCAGGCAATGAAGAGCACTGAAGTATCACAAAAGATACAAGAAATAGCAGATGCCAATGATCTGGCATAGGAACTTTATACAAGTGTAATTGTTTCATGCAGAATTTTGTGTCAACTACCTCAACAACAAAGAAAGGTAATACAGCCCCCTGCAGAAGATCCTGGACATGTCCTGGCATGAGCAGGGAATAATCAAATTTGAGAATCATAACATTTTCATGGCTAATACTATAAAACATAATATAACTCAAAACTTCAGGACTTTCAGTCTAGTTTAGCTATCATAAATAGTAAGAACAGACACAGTGTCTGCTAGGTCACTTCTAAAATACATAATCCTCTCCCTTTTTAACATAAATTATCCTCCCACATAATTTATCACCGGTTTAAACTCTCTCATACACAGAAAAAATTAACACACAAAATTATGGTGATTGAAGCATCCTATTTAAATCCAAATTCTATGAGGAAGCAATGTGGATTACTACCAAAAAGAACTCAAAGAACTCTGTAAATATATATAATAGTAAATTACTCACAGTTTACATATTCTATTAATAATTTTCTCCTAGGAAAAAAGTCATATGAAGTCATCTTGTGAAAATCTATTTTCTGACCTTTTTTTATTTCTCTTTATCTTCCCACTAATACCAGCAGAGAGTAAAGAGTCACCATTACTTATGCTCTAACCAGGTGTTCCTAACAAGAACTTCTCTGGGATGGACAGCTTTTGCACTTTTGTGCTCCTGGAAATCATAAAGTACCCTTTGCTGGGAAAGAGAGGGAATCTGAATTCAAAGATTTTAATTTTAATGTGTTCACACAACCGTGGTGGCTGGAATAGTTAAGATTTGTCTTAGGACCCTGGTCTGGCAAAAAGCTAGTCCTACGAAAGAGCTGCTTAATGAGTCTATAAAAATCCCTCAGTTAATAATTTTAACAAAAAAAAGTTAAAGTAGAATAAAGAGGATAACTGAGAAAAACCCAACAGGAGTATTGAGGTGTTTATTTCTGCTCCTTTCTCAAAAGGCAATTGAACAAATGAATGATGAAACCCTGCAAACCAAACAAAAAAAGCCAAGGTGAAAGGAAATAAACCACACAGACAGATTCACCTCCCAAGCTAGATACAACAGTTTGGGGAGAAAGAGGAGCTACCCTCAAACAGACTGAGGAGGAGTGGGAAGGAAATGAGAAGAAAAGTAAAGTGTCCTGTACCCCACTGGGAAACAAGAAGCAGAATGCAAAGGGCCAGAACTGGTCTTATGTCACATACACTGCATGAAATCAGTGTTGCATAAGGGAATCCACAACCAATATCGAACCACAGATGACAGCAGAAGGAATGTTAAATGTCGTAACCTCTGTATATTACTGTCTTACACATACAAGAATCCTCTACAAAGTTATATCACAAATTATTTTTAATAAATGTTTGCATTTTTCCCCTTAAACACATCATTTAATCTTGAATCAATTGCATTCACTGTTAAATATATTAAGTACATTTTTGCTTCATTCTAAAATGCTATGCAAGTATTTTTGAAGGCTTTAAATTCTATTACACAATTAAAATAACAGCATTTAATTACACTGTGTAACAATGTCCTTAGGCCCCACTCTAAGGAAAGGTTTCCACCTAACTAAGCACAAACATTTTATGCTCAGGTCAAAGGAAGCAGTTTTAGTTTCTCCATCTTGCCAGCCCAGGCTGCCCCAAGGCCAGTGCCTGCTCAAAGACCTGGGCAGCTACAGTGACGTGGATCAGAGAGCTGCTCCTGGTTAATTTTAACTTCAGGGGCAGCATGACTGAAGCAAGTTTAAATCCCTTTCCCAGCTTTGATGCACTGCAGACAGGATACGAGACAGAAGCATTACTGAACTCTGCTCCCATCCCTGTCACTCCTATTTGTTTGATCTTGCATTATTTTTTACCATCTTTTCCTCTACAAATCTTTTAGTAAAGCTTGCAACTCCTAAGAGAGATAAAATTGCTATGAACTATCCTCACACTCCTAAAGTGAACTGTTTGCATGCAAAGCAGTATGTTTGCTCAAGTGACAAATGACAACCTATTTCTGCCATAACAACAAAAAAACCCAACCTGAAACAAAACCCAAACCAGTAAATCTCTTCCTGGGATTCTACAGTGAAGCTTAACATTCACTCAGTAAAGGACATTGTTATAAGGTGGCTCCAGCAAATTCATTAATTCTGCAAACCCAGAGAAGAAAAAAAAACCAACCAAAAAACCAACCACAAACAGTTATAAAAATAACCAGGCCTGTCACTGAAGGAGGAAGTCAGAAGCAGGTGTTAAAGTAGAAGCTCCTGCTCTTGCTTTCTGTTAGGAATGAGACAAGAAAAAAGACATTTCTGTCTGTCCTGCTTCCTGTGTGCTCCTTTTGCAAAGCATCTTTACTTGGTTTCTGTGCTTTTGACTCTTAAGATCATACATCCTCCACAGGAATTCCAAAATCATTCTTCTGCTGGCAGCTCAGTATAAACCATGTTACACTGGGAAAGTTTCTCTTGTTCAGTACTGTAGTACAGTGGAATACTAAATTTGCACATAAACTTACTGCTCTTGCAATGACTCTAAATCTGCAGATGATCTATATTCATCCAGGACTATCAGAATTGGAAGAAAGCAGAGCAATGCTGATTTTGTATGAATAGAACATCTCATTTAAATTGCCCTACAAAAACATGCTGGAATTGCATTAGGGGCAAAACTTGCTTCCATGTAAAATACCCTCCTGCATTTCTATTTTGGTTGGACTGCAGGTCCATCCTGCACAACTTGCAAGAGAAGGAAAAAAAAGAAATGCAGAAGAACAAGCAATGCACAAGGAGCACAGACACAAATGCAGACAAAGTATGATCAAAAATGTAACAAGGAGCAGACATTCAGGCTGTACTGGGGCACCTCAAAGTATGGAAAAAAATTCAGCTGGGGATCATCAGCAACAGCAGAGGCAGTATAAGCATTTCATCAAACCTACTTCTGAGACTGAAGAGGCAAGTAAAGAACACTTGGTACTGTTGCTGGAACTGAAGGAAGTTTTCAGCCATGACCTGAGGTCAGAATGCACACATGAACCCTGTAGCAACACCGAGAACAAACCATGTTTTCACATAACCAAACCAACATTGCAGAATACAACACGACCCTCAGAAGTATTTCCAGTGCTTCCATTGTGTTTTGGGTGAGATTTATGTTTTCCCAATAGTTAAGATCAGCTTGTCCCAAAAAAACAGATGCAGGCAACCTAGCTGAGTGCAAAAGGGAACTGCTAACCAAGATAAAATTGCTGTGCTATACACACACTGCTGTTTGGGGTTTGTGTGTGGGTTTGGGGATTTTTTGGTTACAGGAAAGAAGAAGAGGTGGAATTTAAACCTTAAAGGCATATTTTATTTTTATAACCAAACAAAACAATAAGCCTGAAAACAGTTCATAAACGATGGAGAAACACAGAGGTGTTTAAAAGGCATAAAACACACAGAACCTGAGATTGATAGTAAGTATCCAGGAAGCTGGGTTCAAGCAGGTATGATGAGCTCAGGAAAGAGTATTTTAGAGCGTGCAGCCCTGTGACCGTGGCAAGATTCTTCACAAGTATCTTATATGCTAAAAATTAAAAGGAAACTAAAGCCTTCCACCTTTGTAACTCCCAGTGAGAACAAGTAACATGCCCTACCATGACATATCTGCAGGGACAATGGCAGGATGCTTCCTGGTAAACAGGAAAGGAGCATGCTTGCAAATAGATCCATATCAAAAGTCAAAACCCACATTTGCCAACCCATAACAGTCACCTTTCAAAAGGCTTTAAAAACACCAACATTTTCAAGTAACAACACTCTAAAACGCACACAAGCCAGAGAGTAAGGCACTCACATCGTGTGGGTGGGAAAAACAATCCTCCAGTTCAAAAATTCTTTATTAAACATAAGAACAGCAGTTGTTCCTGACATCATCTCACATTTCTGCTCAGTGTCTCAACATGGCATATTTTGCTCTTTCTGCTAGGTGATGCTCCCTTCAGTTTAATCCATATTGTTCTGGCACCCAGTTTTCAGATGATACAATTCTAAAGTGACTTCTGCCATCCCTGCTGGTACATCTCTTGTGGGGAACTCCTGGGCTAGCAGAGGCCTATTGCTCATCACACAGCAGTGAAGTATTTGGGGGCAAGAAACAGCTCATAAACCACAGAGTGACTCTACTCTCAGGACGAAGAGCCAGTCACCTTCCTTAGTGGGAGTCACTGAAAACAACAGCAGAAGTTTATTGTTTTTATGAAGGACTGATCTCCAGAAATTGAAAAGCAAAAAGAAATCAGAAGGTTTTCAAGTCTTTAAATTCTATCCAGTCACCATATCACTCACCATGAACATTGGGAAAAAAATCACTTATTCCCCAGTTCTCTTGGGACACTCACTCAGTTGTACAAAAATACAAAATATTCTCCACATGGCACTCTATCACAAATGCTCCACAGCACACCAGTGTGGTGGGAATCCCTCCAGGACTGGAGCTGATAGCTGTGAACCTCCTCAGCTGCCCATAATTTTACACCAGCATTACAGTCAGTTCTCTGACTACACATGGTAAACCCAAAAAGCAACTGTCCTGAACGCAAGCATTTTCTTGCAAGCCACTAATGTGGGCCCAGGGCTTCTGATAGCCTTGGTGAACATGGTGGAGATATTCAACATGTCCATTTTTCTTCTCTTTGCAGACATTGACAGTAAGTAAAAGATTACCTAGGAAGACTAGAAGATGACACAATATAAAATACTTAAATTAGGTGAATTCAGATCTGCTTGTATTTTAGATAATCTTATCTAGATTTTCCTTATGAGAGAAAAGTGCATGCCCACTCTGAACCAAAACCTCCAACACTTGCAATGGCTGAACAAATATGTCCAACTATGAAATGACCCGTAAATGCTTTCTCAAGGACTAATTCTTCCAGCACACCTACATAATGTTTGTTTTCAGGATGAACTTCAGTTGCTGTTGAAGTATTAATTCCTCTGGATCAGTTAACTGTTAAACCCACAATAACTACATAACTAAAAATGCCAGTGCTTTTATGAATGCAATCTCTTCTATGCATTCCTGAGTGCAAAAAAGATTAAAACCAATTTTAACAAAATCTTCCCTCTAATATTACAGCTGATCAACATTACACAAAACCCCACTATTTACTGTGGCAGTTCACACTCAGCCTTTGCTCAGACTATCCCAGAGCAATATGCTGCTGTTTCAGGATAGCCAACACCAAACCAAGCTATGCACCCCCCATGCCCCACTCCCACTCAAAAAAAATCAATCAAGGGAATTTCTCTGGTGCTCAAAATTTGCCTGCAACCTGTATGAAGATCTGCATCCAGGTCATTCTTCTGCAGCCTTCCAAGTTGCTATCTCCTTTGGTGTTTAACAGAAATTTTTATCTGGCAGACATTTTCCTCTGAAACACTAGACAGCTTCCCAAAACATGGGTTACAGTTATCCCTATCACCTACAGACATCAGCAACTGCTTATCACAACAATTTCTGGCACCCATGCTTGGTCCCACCATCTCTGACACATTAAAGCCATTTCATACTTTCAGAATTGAATCCAACAGCGCATGTTGATACCAACACATAATACACATCTTATCTTCCCAAACCAAAAAACTCTATCCAGCTGAACATTTCTGCTATGCCATCAGGCCTGAGGAATTTATGCAGTAACAGCTGAAATTATCAACCGTACCTGTGATTTTTCTCTTGAAGGGAAAATTCACAGGGGAAAAAATTAAGTAACAAGGAATTAAGTAGCAATGGAACCAAATTTTTACATCTTCCACAAAATGAGAAGGGACAGTGGGAAGAAGAGAAAAATTGATATTTAGGAAAAAAGGCTGTAGAAGAAAATTGAAAATATGAAAAGTCTCTCTGCTTAGATACCCTAGCAAGGGAAAGATGTCATAAGAATTTCAGTGGTGCTCTATATATGTTCCCTCATCTGAGAAATTACATCTTCCAGACTGATGAGATACCACAACCAGTATCTGTCTGTGTACCTGCAAAGAATCACACTACTGCTGCTGTTTTATATTAGAAACTGAACTGCTAAACTCGCACTGAATTGTTAACTCAATTTGTGGACAGAATAAATTAAAAATTCAGCTTCTTAAAGGATCTTTCAGAGTCTTGAATCTTTCCACTGGCTGGCTTCACAACTTTAATCTCCAGTTCTGTTTACTTAATTCTTTAGAGCTGTGTTAATTACAAAAGGCCAAACGAGTTAGTGAAGGTGGAGTCAGTCAGAATATTAACTGTCCAGGAAGTAGAAACCTGCAAAAGGTAAACAACCAGCAGCATTTCCTCTTAATAAAATAACCCCCCCCAAACATGCTGTAAATTGAGCATCTGCCAATGGCTTTTGTTAAAAATACCTTCCTATTAATTTTTAAGATTCTACTGTCTGCTTCAGCACCCCAGCATGCTGTACATCAGTCCAACGTGAAGCAGAGAAGCAGGTAGTGCTAAAATGCAGAGAAAGAAACTTCAAGAACACCAGGGCTGCTGAGAAACAAGCTTCTCTTCTTGCCTTTGAAATGGCACAACAGTCATAGATTAACAACAAAACACCAGGAACATAGGCCTAGAATTCCTCTCTGACACAACTGCCCTTCAAAATGAAACTAAGTAGTGTTACATCTGTAGCCCATGCTCAACACAAAATAAGGCAGAACTTACAAAGTACATTCCTTTAAAGATTTGTGCACATGGAATGTTATACACAAGCAGCATATCAGTGCTGTCCAGCCACTGAAGTGTATTCCAAAAATTATATTTATATTCTTACAAGGAAAAGATGGGTATGGTATTCATACAAGGTCCAACTCCATCTTATAAATCAGTATACATATATATATATATACACACACACATACATAGTATCAGAGTCCAATGTAAAATGTGTAAGAGCCATATTCTTTTTTGAGACATCTTGGACAACTAACAGTTGAACCACGAAGGTTGATGCCAGATACTGAAGTCAGCAGCAGGCTTTTGGTAGTGGAGGGGTTGCAGCCCTAGAGAAGCAGTACAAACTGTCCCAGCAGGGACTGCCAGGACAGTCAGGAGGGGCTGTGGTAGGTGAGGAAGTCCATGACAGAGAAAGCAGGTGAAAAAGAGCAGGAACAGCAGCAAAGATACCACCATACACTAACATCCATGTTCCACCTCTGGGAATGTGCCTTATGTGGGGAGTGCAATGGGGAAAGGGCTAACAGGAGAGCTGGCAGAGTGCTCCTCTAGCTGGGAGGGCAGTTGGGCACAGGTGACAGGGGTCCCACTTCAGGCCCTGAGGCAAAGGAAGTGCAGAGGGGCTGTGCTGAGTGTGAAACCTCTGGGCTGGGAGCCTGCAGCAGCATGGCCCCAGCAGGGACCCCGGCACGTGTGCTGAGAACCTGGGACACCCTGGTACACGAGAAATCCAGGCCATCAGGCCCCCCAGTTGCTGCAGGCATGCTGTGAATAGAGGAGAAACCAAAGAGAATTTGGCTGTCTGCTTCACAGGGCAAGGATGGAGGTCCTTCTGAGGTTAAATCCCGTGCTTCAGTCAGCAGGGAGATGGGGTGGGGACTATAATGAATGTAGGTTTGAACAGTTTGGTATTTGGGTGTTTTGCAGGAGCCTGGGATTGAATTTCACTGAGTTTTACTGCTGCTCAGTCTACCTCATGGGATAGGAAGAAAGGGAGTTTATAGTCCACATGAAACTTAGACCTTCAGGTTTATTTTTTTTCCAATGCCAGAATCAGAAATTAGAAGTTTGCTAATTGAAAATTGAATTGATTTAAATTCCCTAACAGAATACTTCTTTTGATTCACAACAGCTAGGCAATGTGTGTGGATGAAAATAAAATAATTTACAGCCGTTTCAGTAAAAAAAGAGCACAGGTCAGTATATTTAAATCCAACATCTAACATCACATTCCTAACCCATATTTAGCAGTATGAATGAAACTCTGTTACAGGAGAGCATTCCTATTTTGGGAAGTTTTTATACACACTTCTTACTTCATGTAAAAATAAAAGCATTTAAATGATTTCCTATATCAGGGGCCCACATATACTGATTTTTCAAAGGCACCTTTGAAGTGTATTCTCACAAAATCAGTGTTAGCTACAAACCAAAATAACAGTGCCCCTGCTTTACAAGAAGTTATAAAGACAGTTCATTGTTGTTTGTAAACAAATCTTTTAACTAAAACAAACACATTTCGCAGCTTAGTGAAAGAAAAAAGCTAGCCATAAGCCACTGACTAATCAGCACTTCTTGCCTCCAATTTAATTAAGCATAGAAGGTTACATATGTATTCACATGTGCCTGCTTTTTAGATACGCTACTATGCCATCTGACAGTGGATTAAACAGTTATTAAGAAGAGTAATGGCAAGTTTTTATTTGAGTTCAACACCTGTTGCAATGGGAAATTCTTGCAACAAGTATTAGACAGTGACGTCCATGGAAAGGAAATATGGAACAATATTTGGTAGATGTTTAGAGATGTTTATTCTCCCAGCCACATGGCGTGGGGTCCTGCTTGGACAACCAACGTTTTTCCCGGGCTGGGGATCACAAAACAACCAATTGGAACAGGATTGACCAGGGTGTCAGAAACCCAGTGGCCAGGGCCCCCTCCCCCAGGACCTCCTGGCAGGGAGGTACTCCAACACTTCACCCTTTGTTTTTAAATAAAAGAGATTTAAAACTTAACATTGGAAACAGCTGGATAAACACAGGATAACAAGAACAATTCCAAAAGAAAAGAAGCCACTCTCTTGAGTCCCCAAATGTCCAAACAGATTTTTTTTTTTTTGGAGCATCTTAGAGCTGGCAGAAGGGAGATAGGACTCTCGGAACATCTTCTGTGGGGAAACTGAGTCAGAAAAGGATTTCTTCCATCTGTACCTGTTGGAACTCTGAACAATGACAGTCAAACATCCATCTAACTTAAAAGATTTGACATTCCCAGCTCCAAATTTCCCTTGCAGGTTAAACCTGTCAAATCTTCTGCCCTTCACTAAAACCTTTCAGTCTGCCTTCAGCAGCTGTAAAAACATTAACATAATTACAGGCTAGAAATCAGGATCCCCACTCACAAGAACATTACAAGAACATTACTCTGGTATTGTGAGAACAAAATCTTGCTCAACAGCAAGTTCTTATTGCTGCACATGAGATCTCTAAAGCAAACCAGTAAATGCATGTGAGACCCTAATGAAGTTATAAATCCATTTTACAGAAACCCAACCAAGTGAGGTTAAATATATTCTGAAATAATACATGTATCCTTAGAGTTAAACCAGAAGGTAATGTAAAGCTATCTTTTCTTTCATTTTCCTCCCACATCCTAGTGATAGGAGCCAAGAACTGAGAAAACGGAATTCTTGAAAAAGCAACACATAAAACATTCCTAAATCGGCATATTATTAGCACTAATGAATTTATACTTATTCAAAAGCCCTCATATTAATCTTCTAGGCAAATAAGATATTTCCTGGACTTATAAACTAAAAAGGTCTTAAAACCAGGAAACAAGTTGAGATTTGTGCTTAAGAGCAGCTTTTAGTCCTGGCAGACTCTCCTCCTCCCCTTTCCAAACTCATAATTCAGTTCTCATATCAGGTATGAAGTGAAATTACAGCTCAGTGTGGAAAATTAGGACCTGACCTTGTAAAAACAAACAGCCTCATTTTACAACATGGCTCAAAGACTTGCAATAAACCGTATCCTTGAAGCAGTGCTGTGTATATCCAGGCCTGCAGAACTGCATTGAGATTGTTCAGGTAGCCACAGGAAAAAAATGCTAGGAAAAATGCTAGGAAAAATGGAAAATAATCTATAACAAACAGATTAGATCTGGAGATACTAGTCACAATGTTTTCTTCCTTCCTGTGTTTTCTCTGCCTTAATGCTCCCCTCCCCATCACATGATTGTACTAAAAGCAGATTTCCCATCTCTTTCCAACTATCAATTTAAGGGGGAAAAATAAAGAAGGAGAGAAAAAAAAAAAAAGAGAAAGATTTACTATCTCTTCACATTCATGATAAAAGTTTCCAGTCACAAAAACCCCTGTGGGTATGGAAAAATATAACAGTGCGTCTTTGTCAGGCGTGAGGTTGCTGGAGGATAATCAGTAAAACATGTCTTTCAGAAATCAGAGGAAAAAGGATGAAAATATTTCAGAGGAAAAAATCCTACCAAATGATGTAAAAGGATTATATTTAGATAGGGAAAGGAGAACTGGGAAAACAATGCACAGGACTTTTCATGAGTAAAAAGAGCTACTTATTTTGCAGAAAAATCTACTGCAAGCAGTTTTTCTGTCTAATCAATTAGGTGCAAGTATTACTGTTTGATGGAGTGGAGCAGCTGTTTCTTCAAAGAACCACAGTGATATATCTTTTGATTCTGGAATATCACACATGTAGTCTACACAGAAGAAAAGCTCTGCACTCTGCAACTTTAAAGGTTTCCCAAATGACCACCTGAGCATCAGAGCTCTTTGTGGTACATTGTACTTCCTGCTACATCAGGAAAAGACACAAAATATACCAGTAAGAATGGGGAGTTGGCCTAGCAGGATACACACAGCTCCCAGACTGGACACGTGTTTCTTTGAAATCTATGACAATTTCTGTGTATAATCTTTCATCGCCATGAGCCACAAAGATCAACCGGTTTCAAGAAAATTCAGCTGGTGAAATGTTGTCTATGTTGCATATCAAGTGTTAGTTACGAACCCCTAAAGGAATTACTCATGGTCAGCTTTGTGTTGCCTTCCTTGGGCACTCTGTCTGCTCTAGTTTCTAACACCTAACAGGGAGCCAGTGAGAAGCACCCCAAACAGCTGCCTTTGAGAAACTACAGAGAAGAACCATATCCCCTGGGCAGTGGGATTTTCCTATGCCAAAAAGATGGAATGGTATTAAAATACATCAAAAATTACTGCTGGAAATGTGGTGCTATGAAAACAGGTTAATGACATCCATGAGCTGACAGTAGCAGCAAAATGACAAAGGTCCTAAAGACAAGCAACTGTTTTTTCATATTTCTTTTTAGTAGACACTCAAAAGAATAAAATATATTTTGATTAAGCTCTTGAAATGGGATGAGCCTTTCCAATTACTCTAGGGACCAGAGAAGTTCGATAAGCACTGTGAATTGCCTTCACCAGCAGATCAAGGATCTTGTCTCAAGGAAAGAATCTGTGGAATGCAGGAACAATGGTTTAAATATCTTACAATATATAGCTATTTGCAACTAAACAACAAGGGTATTGAAATAGAAGGATAAAGACAATCTTACCTGAGCCACAAAGTATTGAGATACAGCTCAGAAGAGCTTATGTCAACATGGATTGGGAAAAACTTTTCAGGATAATGAGAATGAACAGGTTCAAAATGCTAAAAATAACTCCAGGGTTTTTAACTAGCATGAGGAATTGGAGCTGGAATCAATGTCTCCCTCCTGATGGGAAACAGACTGTTCTCAGGTAGACATAGTAACTGCAGGTTCCTCCCTGCCTTGCACAGTTTGATACCCCCTCCACCCACAAAAATGATGAAAAACACCACAGTCATGACAATGACCAGTCACCAGCGTGATTATACCCTCAAGTTAAATTCAATCAGTACACTGAGATAAGGGCAAAACCAAAACATTCTTTTCATTCATTACATTACTTGAACAATATAGTATCTACAGTTAAGTATTATGAAGAATATCACAGAGGAATTCAGAGTAAAAGACCTCACTATGAAAAATAAACATTTCCACACAGGTGAAGAAATGAGTATTCTCTCACCTACATGATCCCACTGTTTCTGGAAAGCACTTAGAGCCACTTCCTGAGGAGAGAAAGGCATTTCAAAGCATGTAAATCCACACTTAGCAGAAATAAAAATGGATAGTAATTTTGTTTCTTTTGTCCAGATGAAAGGCAATCCAAAGGGCCTTAATGAGGGAAGGCTCAGGAACCAGCATATCTCATCAGCTGAACTGGTGAATAACTGATTTATCTTTGTTACCTCGAAGGAAAAGGGCAGCATTTTAGCCACAAAGGCAAATCTTAGGAAGGTCGGAGAAATGAAGAAAAACATTCTGAGCTGAAGATCATGATAAATTCAAATAAGAGACAGCCTGTCCTCAATGCAATGTTAATTCAAGCACTGCCTCAGCCTAGGCACACAGACAAGTCTTTTGCTTAAGTCAGGCAGTACTTTTAACTCTGAGCTTGCTGGCCCAGCAGCACACCTCAAATGCCAGCGATTCTTTCCTTGCCAATGTAGCAAGGCCAGTTGCTGCTGGAAAAAAAAGGGGAGAAGAATAAACAACCCAAAATAAAGGCCACACTGAGTCAGACTACAGATCATCTACTCAGATCTCCTGCCTTTTAGCAGTAGCTGAGATAACAGTGTGACAACAGAGCAAGCATGGAGGGAGCAGTGCTGCTCCTGAACATTCCCTCAGCTGCCAGCAATAGCAGCTTGGGGATTTCCCGAGCCAAAGGTGAGAGGTTTGCTCTTAATAATCCTCGGTGGATTTTTTCCCGTCAGTGCAACAAAGCAAATTGAGTAAGCCTTAAGTGAAAAGATAACTTAAGGAACCACAAAAGCCACAAGAAGGAATAAAGGCAAAGGACTGGCAGGCAGAGTTAGAAATTCAAGTGTCCCTGGCAGGAAGAAAAAAGAAAACCATGACACAAAACTTTCATCCAAGTTTTACATTATCCATTACCCCTCAAGAATCAAGAATTTCTCAAGAGTTTTCTTCTTCAGTTCATGTAATCACAATCTCCTAGAGGCAGAGCTATTACTCAGAAGTTCAAGTATATCAGTTAGGAGAAGAATGTGGATTCTTCTATGCTGGGGAGAATCCAAATGATGTTTTTCATCAAAATATTTCAAAAGAATGATGTGCAAACTCAAATATTTAAGGTGATACTAACTTAGTTGGCAAGTCATTATGCTTTGGTTAGACTTCATTACAATATTTACCATTCTGACAATATGTAAAAGAAAATTAAAACCTTTTCTCCTCTGTTTTTCAGACCTACAGAGCTTAGCAGAACACAGCAGCAATTTGGTACAGCCTTGCTGGACTGAAGCTATAAACATGTAACATGGCACAGCTCTTCCAGTTTCAGAAGCTTACTTCATTTCTTTTGAGCATTATGCTTTTCAGGAAGCAGAACTGGAAGTAAGTGTTTTTAAGTATTTTTTAATTTATTTTTTTCTATACAATCTGTAACAGCAGAGGGCATAAGGCAAGACCAGTAAACACAAACCCTGTCCTGACTACCTTTAAGAGCCCACCAGAAATGTGGGTGTCACGAAGCTCCTACCAAGCTGCTGCATTTGTGTGCAGCTCTCTGCTGTGTATCACAGTCCTCACTATTACATCCCAACAAACCTTAAGACATGCTTGTTTCTCCAGCTTTGGGAAGAGGAGAGCAGCCATCCTTTCACTGATTTCTAAAATTTCTTGACTGAAGAGATTGTGTTAATAGTGTAGTAAGGTAGAGGTGAAAAAAGAAAAAAAAAATAAGGTTGTACCACCATCAGAAAGCAATTTTACTAGCTCCTCTTACCCACCACTGATTTTCAAAGCCACAGTGATTTGTATTGACAGGATTCCTGCCAACTCAACACACTATTAGTTAATGATATGAATTTCCCCTCTGGTTCTTCCTGAAAAAGATACCAGCAACAATAAAAACACCACCGCTATCTACATTTATAGCTGCAGACTGACTTCAGCAAGTAAACCAACATTTTAAAAATTAAAAGTTAAAGAACCAAACTTTTTCAATATACCAACAACCAAATACTGGATGGCTTGATAACTGCATCAGATGATCATTTTGAATTTTAACTCTTTATCACACCATACTGGATTTCAAGATCCTAACATTGACTAATGTGCAATAACTCCAGAGAAAAAATTAAAATTATTTTCATTCTGGCCCCAACAGCTATTACTATTTGATTTACAGCACCATTTGAGTATTAGCAGTATTGATGAAATGCAAACTGATAGAGTGCAGTACAAACTCTAGTTCTCTGCAATCTAGTAAAGCAACTGCTCCTTAAATGCATTAATTAGAATTTCTTACTTTTTGCCAAACCTGGCTCACACTGTCAGCCCTGCTAATTTCAGTAACACTATCTACTGAGCAAAGTTACTCACACAAGATGGAATCTGTAGGTCTAGACCCTTCCATCCAGATTTATAAGTAAGAAGCACATGAGTCTAAGCAGGAATTTAACACTTACGCTTCCACAGTTCTTCTTACAGTCTGTTCCTCACCATCTTCATCTGAGCTGCTACATGTCGCATCAGAGTCCAGGTCCTTCTCCACACGAGACAGCAGCCCTCCAGTAGAAAGTGCAAACCCACGGATTTCACCTGGTGCAACACTAACTCCGTTCTGTACATCCACACTTGAACTACTCTTTGAAGTAGTTGTGTTGTTTTCTGGCCAACCTTCAGTGCATCTGAGGGAGCTAGTGCTCAAAAATCTAGTTGGCTCATGGAAAACCTTCATTCTCTGAAGCTGATGTTTCACAAAGCATTTCAGCTGCTGATCACAGTGTTTGATAACATGTTTGGCCAGGAGCATTTGTAAACGCTTCTGAGTTCGTTTGGCGCGACTGATTTCCATTTGTTGCTTAGTGACACACTGGAGTAAACGAGCATACACCTCCTCCTGGGTGCAGCTCAAAATCCCTTCTGAAGGCCCATGAAGAATTTGGTGTAATAAATCCCCTTTTATTGTTTCAGTGCAGACTTCCAAAGCCCTACCCAAAACCCCATTCTTCTTGTACCATTTACCATTTAAAAGCTGCATTTCTTCTGCATTACTGGATTCAATTACACTTGAACCTGAAAGTCTCTGCATCCCTGCCAAGTTCGGAGATGTGGTCTCTGAAAACGCTGCCCCTTTGACCTGTTGCTCTGGTTCTGAATGACTAATCTGACCAAATGATGTGTCAGCACCATTATGTAATGATTTTCTCATCTTGGAGCAGCTGGGCTCTCCTGCTTTCGTTTGCTTACCAGTTTTGTTGCTAAATGCAGAATTTGCACTCATTAACAAGACAGACTGATAGCACTTGGAGGATGGTGGGGAACCAAAATGCTGCACACGGAAGATATCATTCCTGAGGCTGGGCTCAGCAGTGGGGAACCCCAGGACTGAGCAAGTAATCTGTGTGATGGAGTCCTCTTTTATCTTCTCTTCCACTGCTCTGGAATTTTCCATGCACAAAGCTGTATCACACTCCATAGCTCTAGAGGACAAAGAAGGTGACAAGTGGATACCATGACCTTTTGTTGTTGCCTCTCTGAGGGCTGGTGTCATTATAGCTACGATATGTAGTTTACAGCAAACCTGAAAATAACATGGGGCATGTAAATTTTCTTATTTTTGTGACACAGTACAAATACAACAACTCTGTTAGACATTTCATTCTTTCAACATTTCAACATCATTCAAAGATTCCATAAAAAAGAACATTATCTAAAGAACACAGACTATGTTGCTTCCCAAGTCAAACAAGAACACTCTCTCTGGTTTTTTCTTTATTTAATTCAGGGGCTGATCCATGTGCAATGAAAGCCTTTACGTCTCAGGGGAATAACTGTTCATACCTCATTTCATTTTTGATCCTATCAGTCTGAGAAATAAGACACAAAAAGTTCAGATCTGTCATCTAACCTTGCCTAAACTGAAAAATATGACCATGATCAACATGATCACACTACTGAGAGAAACATATTTACTCTCGATCTATATAAAGCAAGTATTTGATTAATTATGATATATTCTTATAAATACATTAGAAACCAATCAACAGTGCTAATACTTTCAAAACAGAAACACTAAGTTCTGAAGTTTCTTACCAAAAAAGAATTCTTTCCTCAGCCTTCATATCCCACTCTTTATTCATCAGGCATTGTGTAATACATACAGAATATTTTTTCATAATATCTTTTTTCATAATGTCTTTTTTTGAGAAAAGACAGTTCTCCTTGACAAATCCTTTTGCTTGTGGTTTGCCAATTAACAAAGGGTTCCCAGACTCTGGGATCAAAAGACCAATGTCAACTTTTACCCCTTCTTGTCAGCAGCTATGCTGACAAGTCATACTATATCTATTCTATTGCATACCACGAAGGAATCACTTGCACAGTATTTACAGCTTTGTTTAGAAGATGGTTAAATAAACCCAATGAATGATTTAATTGAACATGGCTTGCAGAAGCCTGAAAGATAAGTTCCTGTCAGTTCTTCATTAAGAAGCTAGAGACAAAACCAGAAACAGTAAGAGAGCAGAAGCAAAAGTGAGTGCAGCACAGTAATGCCACAGTAAATTCTGCTGAACCATGTACTAGTTGAGCAGCACTTTCACTGCCCTCCTTTTAATGTCTCCAGTTTCTCTGAGCTCCACAGTAACTGCCTAGCTTGGTAATTTTTAATACACAGATCCCATAAGGGGTCAATGATTCCGAGACTGCCAGATATGGACCGTAAGAAAAGATTTGTCTAAGCCTTAGCTTGATTAAAACTATGTTTTTTTTATACTGAAGGTGCAAACAGTAAAGTGAGATGTGCAAACCTAGGGAGCTGAGAAATACCAGTTTGGATATTTGCTCCTTAACCCTCAAAATATGAAGCAGAACACGGAGAGCCACATGCTCCAGTACTGCCTTAACACTCTCTGTATGCTGTATTCACCTTTCATTGCTCCATGTGTACTTCACCCATGAGGTTTTCATCTCTGTACATCACCTTCCTAGCATCACTGGGACCAGGTTTGGTGCTCCTACTGCTAATCCGAAGTGATATCACTAAAATCCACAAGATTTTAGCCTTTATAAATAAGGCAATAACTTCAGCTTACAGAGGAGCTCAGCACAAAGCCCTCCCAGTGGACAGCTGTGCAGGAAGAAGCCAGTTCTAGGATCAGACAGGGAAATGCACTGTTGAGAACTGGAGCTCCAAACCCTAAAGGCTCTGATGACTCAGCAGTGCTCTCAGCACCTGGCTGACCTGTGCCTTTCCCCTTGTAAAAGTTAGCAGGACCAAGAATTTGTAAATCCAAAGGAGTATGGATTCAGACACCAATGCCTCCCTGCCCCTAACATATGGCAAATAACTATAGCGAGTCAGAGTAATTTTGCATGGCTAAAACATTAGGCAAGAGAACTGAACAGTTCTGTTGTGGGGTTAATGTAAGCTCAAGAGTCCTTGTGTTTGACCTCTCCCTGGGAATTCTCTCTACGAAGATGGTGCTCTAAGAAGAGCACCATCAGCCTGGTATCTACATGCACCTAGCAATTTGTTTATAACTTCCAGCTTTGCCATCCACCTCCCTTAGTCTGAGTGGTTTAACAGGCACAGGTTGCTACTCCTGAAACACAGGAAATATCCACACACAGTAGATGCTGTTCAAGCAAAAAAGTAGTTTGGAGATGTGGATCACATACCTGTAGGAAGATGGAGGTTATTCAAAGAACTGGCAGCACAAAATTTTAAAGTGCTGTGTTTTAACTTGATCACATTCCCTCAAATACCACACACCCTTTTGGTACAGTTCCAAATTTCCAAAATTGCAATGAATACTATTAGCAAATTATAAACTTTTTTTTGTCTGGGGGACTTCTTTTTAACTCTTCTAGGGGAAAGAGGTGAAGAAATCAAAGTCCCCTTACATGGAACACAAACATTGCACTAAATAGCACTGATAAATCACTAACTAATTTGGAGTGCCTGACACAGGATGCTCTACAATATAGCTAAAAAATAAGTAAAATGCTTTTCAAAAGGGAAATCACTCAATTAACTCCTTACCCAGCAACTTGGAAAATTCATACAATGTTTCTGCCCTGAAGACAGTGTGAGACATTCTGGAGTGCTTATCTCATTACAGTGACATCAAAAAGACCTTATAAAAGCTGGTACTGCCACAGTCTCCAGCCCTTGGCATTTCTCCAAGAAGTTCTCTCTCACACAAACACACACACACAAAAGTCATGGGTACAGGAGCAAAACAAAGTATCAGCTGTAAAAAAATTATGAACAAATTTTAGTCCAAGTACTTGGCTTGACAAGAATTATACAATTTACATTTTGAAACATTTTATTTCATTTTGGCAGAAAGCTGCAAAAATAATTTCACTCCACCCATATTGGAAGTGAGTTTGAGAGCAAAACCTACTACTTTCAATGGGAGAAGAAAATAAAGGCAAATAGGGAGGCAAGACAAGTAGTGCAAAATGGCATACTGGAAAAGTATTTTCTTTCTGGGAAAAGCTTTTTTGTCACAGATAAAACATTTCATGGATTTTTTTACATTGTGTATTACTTGAGGTTTCAAAATCACAACAGCTGAAATGCTGCTAAACGGGCCAACAGATGATTTTTCATCTGCTGAATAAACATTCCACTTGAAAGACTGAAAAGTACTGTAAAAAGAAAAACTGACACTAAATGTTCCGGGGAAGGGAAGAAACAAGTACCGGACATATACACTAGAGCAACTGATGTTTAAAGCGACTTTATGCTTATCCTCCCCTAATTCCTTAATTACCCAGGAGGATATAGCTGGAAATTGCAGTTTACCACAGCCTGACCTGCACCCTGCTCCCTTCTACCACTGCATCTACAGGTTCCTAATCCCCCAGTGACTCCAGCTCCTCTGCTTCTCCTCTCCCTCTGCTGATTTCTTTCTCCTCCTTTGACACTTCTGCATCATACCCCTCCCCAGCTAGGATTACCTAAATGGAATTTGCTTGAATCCTGAAACTAGTGTCTTCATGTTGGCATTAGCAGCACCCTATTAAAAGAAACACAACAAAGCCCAGCCACAACCCAGCACACAGGGTGGCATTCCCTCTCTTTCCCAGCTTTTGTTTATAGACCTTTTACTTTCTGACTCTTCTCCCCCTTGCATAACACTATCACTTTGGTTACACAACACTGCAGACAATGTTTTGGGGGATTTTTGCTTTGGGGGAGGATTGCTTTGTCTTTTTGTGGATTTTTTTGTTTGTGATCTTTTAGTTTCCAATCCAAATAAAACTCCACTTGCATGAG
>JACBWW010000047.1:1881479-1896995 GCA_020086605.1 Lanius collurio
GGGGTGTTCTCTGGAAATCTAGATACTGTACACACAGACAAAGTGGGGGGTTTGAGGACACCCCAAACAGGACTTCCTGGCCTTCATTTTATAAGATAGTGCAGAACACTATCTTAATACACTCATTCCAAACATCGAGGAACAGGTTATTTTAAAGCAACATTTCATACTCAATGTATTTAAAATTTTAAAAAAGTCTAAACCTACTGGGTTAAAAAATCAGCTTACTCATTTATGACAACTGCACAGCAGTCCTGTTTTTGCTATTTCTACTGTCAGATTATCACCTCTTTTTTTAATAAAAACAGTACCAAAATCTCTACTTAGTGTGTCACATGGCCTGTACACAAACTTCACAGATAATACACAAGGATATATACAAAAGCTCCATAAATGTCTCTCAATCCATAAAGACCAAAAAAAAAAGGGAATGGCAAATTCCTTTCCTTCATATAAATCTCTCAACTTTTTCACTTAAAAAGGTGTAAAAATGCTGAATGTAGCCAGTTCTGCTCTTGATTTGACAATTTGATACTCAGTGGTATCTGACCAACACGTTTTCTTCACATATATGCAATTAATTTCAGATAAAACAAACTAGGTCTCCTGCATTTCTACTTTTACAGTTTTCCTTCTCTTTTTTTCAATTAACATTTTCTTCTAAAAAAACAACTTCTCTTTTGTGAAAACAAAATTGGTGAACAGCTTATGAGTTATTTGGAGAATCAAAACAAAGCCTTCTGCAGACATCTGTACAGTAGATTCCCTTTCAACTAAACATGATGAGAAAAGGAACAGTAAATCACTACTAACACCAAACAAGTGCCACACAGACATAAAGAAGTGCCTCATTTGACTTTGCTGGTAATCTTTCATCATATAATCTGAAATGTTACACTTACTTTGCAATTGGATACTCCCACATGTACCCCCATCCTCCGTGCATTTGTACACACTGAGTAGCTATGCTGTTTTGGAGATCAGAACACCTTAAATGGCCAAAAGGAAATTTGCTTTTAGAAGGACATTATGTTGCAAAACCTTACAAAAAATAAAGATACATTAACATGACAAAAATACAACATGATTAGTAAGAAATAAATACTGTTCAATTTAATGCATTTAAGTTTTGTTCCCTTTATGGGACAGCTTTCAGAAAATGAATAGTTTCAAAACAGACAGGTTCATTGTTTATCTTTCTCATAGGCCAAGAGAATCCTTTTGTGAAACAAGTTGATACAGTCTCTTTTCTTACGAAATCCCTCAGTTTTGTCAGAAACAAACAGTAAATCAGGCTTCCCCCATCATTCCCATTAGCAACATACCAGGATGCTCTTTGAGCATAACCATCACCTGGGCATAATTTATTTTCCACAATAAACTTTATAGCCTTAAAGTCTAAAACCTACTGTAATTCTTCAACAGCATTTGTTGACTGCAAAATTTGGACTTAATAGCAAAACAAAATTTAACTGCACTGGAAGCACAAGCTGAAGTTAAAACACAAAAAAAACCCACTTTCAAAACATACAGCTTTCAGTGGCAACAGAAGAAATAAAATGACAAGTAAATAACTCCTCATGGAATAATGGCCTTTTCCCCAAACCATCCCCTCATTCAGTTAAATCCTTATTGTTTATTATTCCAACTTTAATTCTGCAGAGAGTTACTGCAACTATCTTTCCTAAATACATTCTCAAGTTCTTTTAGGTATGTAACACAACCTGTGACCCCAAGACAAACCAAACCAAACCAACCCTACAGACCTTTCTCCAGATATGAAAAAAAGAGAAGCAGAAACCAGGTTTTAAAATCTTTCAAAGCTCTAACTCGAGCCATTGACTATGAAGGAATATTAGAGACTAGTGAAAATCTCCTAATACATTAGGGAATAAAGCAACTCTGCATTCAAGTCTTTTCCAAACCATTTAAGAGAGTCTTATGGAAGGGTCACAGGGACTTCACTAGAGAAAGAGGAAATCCACAATAAATCATGATGGTAAACAGCTGGGAAAGTGAGGGTGTTTCAAATGCTTTGCTTTGGGAAATTTATTGAGGAAGTGAGTCTGCATAGCTCAGCTGGCATTAGTTGTTTCCTCCTCCTCAAAACTGAATGCCTCTGCTTCTTGTACCTGGTACTTCTAGGTAATCACTGCCAGGAATAACACTCAAAACCCTTCCTTCCATTGTAAATATTTCTGCTCATTTCATCTATACTTACTTTGAAAAGCCTAAAAACTGTAAACCTGTGTATCTTCCATAAAGGTCTTTGCTCATGTCTCCTGTGCTTTTTTTTTCCTCCCATCTTTGCAACAAGCTAAAACTACATAAATTCATGAACCATTATCTTAGATTTTTCCAGTAATTTTTCTCTCATAAAACTAAGTTAACATATAACACCATCAAGTACAGGATGAGAGAAAAGTTCTGGACAATAAAGGAAAGCACTGTTCAGTCTCAGTTCCAGCAACTGCCATAGCCAACTATTTCTTCCTAAAACCAGACAGCTTTGAAAACTGGCAGGGTCAAACAGCTTATTGTTAAGTAACATTAACTAAATAGTATCACAGAGCTTCAAATATATTCAAATTTCGCTCCAAATATTCACATTTTGTTTTTAAAGAAATCAAACCAAGCCATATACCCCATTAAAAAAAAAAAAACAAAAAAAAACCCACCCAACAACACATTGCTAACAGTAAAATGTAAATTTTTGTCTAAATACCAATGGAGCACTCACTTTTACTTAAAGCTAAAGCTGAGACATGATCTTGTTATCAATAGAAACCTATTTTAAAAGTATGCCTTTATTTTGAAATCGATCTGGTTAACCAACCCTGGTATTCAATGTAACTATGATTTTTGTTGCCCACATCATCAGAGTTAAGATCATGGAAGTAACACTTGCAGATGACTGTCAGCACTTACCAATACTTTGCCATTGAGGCTGTTGCGGAGTCCAGGCGTTTCTCTGCATGGAGCTGCAAACAGTTGTCCATAAAAGCTCGGGCCACACAAATCTGCGTTTTTATTTCGGCCAACTTGTGCTGTACTGTCTTGTTTTGGAAGTGGATAGAGAGGGCAGAGGAAAGAAGTATAGTGCAGTTAAATACTTTAGGTAGAAAATGTAGCATTTTCCAAAAGGATTGCTGTTAGAAATCACTATTTCAAACAGCTTTGGCTCTATACATCAGAAGAGACACCTTACCTTCCAGACAATAATGTCACCAGTATTATTAGACAAAATTAGACCACTCTTTATTTCTCAAGGTGTCATAGTTTAACCCTGGAAGTGATTCTTTGCAAAGAGGTGCTTGCAATTCCCTCTGGTCCTAACAGAGCCAATTGGCTGGCTAGTTTTGAATATTGGCAATGTTTTAGAGCACTTGGAAAGCTTGATACGCCTCCATGATCCACATTTAAGAACAGACAACCTGGGAAAAGTTCTCTGACTTTTGGCCTTCGGACAGGTAACTGGGCAAAGGGGCCTGGCACAGCTTGGCCAGGCCCCTCTCCCCCCCAGTGCAGCCAAGATTCATCTGAGGCGGCTGCTGGGCAGAGGTCATGTGAATTACAGAGATAAGCAAGTTCCAGCTGCAAAGCCGGGTGAGATCTACTCTTTCAGTGCTGTGAGATTTCTTCAGAACAGATGAGCCTGCAGACATCAACCCTCTCCCAGGTCAGAGGAAAGGGAAAGGTGAAGGAACGAGAAGGAAACACACCCTAGAGATACCGAAGCCAGTGGAGAAAGAAGGGCTGAAACCTTCAAGAAGGAGAAAGAGGAGATGCTTCGAAATCTAGAGGCTGAAATTCTGTTGGGAACTCATGGGGATAAACTAAGATACATCAGAGTACCTGTTGTAATTTCATGAAAACATGGGGGGGGTAAACCAATTGTAAGCAAAAGTACTTGTGTTGAGATAAGAAAATGTTGAAGTAGCAAATGCATTTTTCTCCATTCCTTTGGCACCAGCATTCAGGACCCAGTTTGCCTTCACCTGGAGGGGTGTGAAGAACACCTGGAATCGACTGCCCAGAGGTGGGGGGCACAGTCCCACCCTCTGCTATGGACTGATCCAGACCTCAGTAGAAAGGAACAGAAAGGAATGAACGTGAAGATGACCTCGGTTCCTAGAGATGAAGATGTTCCTAGAGGTAAGTGAAGAGAACTTTTGCGTTTAACTGCTCAGCCTTAATCTGGCACCCCATTAGCTCAAATTGGAACCCTTGAAAACAGTTGTGGGAAAACTGTAATTCAAGGGAAGAGACTTTTCACATGCGAGCAGAGAACCAACCCTGTTTTGCTGCAATATTGAACCCATAAGAGAACTGTTCTTGTGGAGATGTCTCCACAGCATAAGCAAGAGACTCCTCTCCCTGTGTGAACTGAAAAAAGATTATTATAGAAGTGGTAAACTGACTGAAAATCTCAAGGGTTGTCTTTTATGTTGTCAATGAGAGAAGGAAGAAAGGAGGGGTGGGGGAGGAGAAGTGCTCTGGGAGTTTAGTCTTAGTGTTCTGGGGGTTTAGACTTTTCTTTTTCCCGCTCCTTTTAGGTCTGTTATAAACTTCTTTATACTCTTCTAAGTTTTGTGCCTGCTTTGCTTTCTCCTACTTCTTTTATCACAGACGTAAAATAAGTAAGTAATGAATATCTGGACATACACTAAATTAGTGTTTCTGCCTGGTTTCAAACTGAGCCTGCTACATAATGTCAACTCAAAACACGAATTTAAGAGAAAAAGCACAAAAGAAAGGGAAAACAAATTCCTAAAGAGCAGGAGGCCCAGAGTGCTCTGTCACTCTTGGCTCCCTCTTGTGAAGGAACATCCTTTCACTCTAGAGCCATGAATTTTCCCAAATCATAATCATCTATTGAATGCTTTTTCTATGTATTCTTCAGAGATTAAACTACATGCAAAGAGACTGAGGCAAAAAATAAAAGAAATTTTAGACTATCAGAAAGTTTTTCGGAGCCGAGTTCTGTCACATTGGAAAAGAGGTCTACATAGAAGAGGTAAAATCCATCATAAGGTTATGTAAAACCAGACCAGGCAGGCATTCGACCACCTTCTTGTAATTCTGGTAGGGAGGGGATAAAAACATCACCCACTAATAAAAGTTCTTTCTTATTTCAGTTCTAGAAATGTATATAAAAAAACTTGCTTCCCTTGACAATAAATATACCAGACCAGTGTACTACTACAAGGAAAGAATTAATTTCAAAAGCTTTAACATGGCATGACTAAATGAATTAGCCCAAGACAGAGCTCTGATTGGAAAGGATTCTTTATAATATGCACATTTGAGTCATCAGCAACAAAGAAAAAGGAAATTGAAAAGAAGTGTAGAAATTCATTATTTTGGCAAAAATTCATTATTGAAATTTATTGTCTATCTGCTGGTGGCCTAGCCTAAAAATGGAGATTATTTTGGACACCTCTGCACAGTGAGCTACTACAAATAGGAAGCATCCCCTACCTACATTAAAAAGTTAAAATACAGTTCTTTTGTGTTACAGTCACACAGTGCACATACTAAACTCCATCTGGAATTACGGATTCCTGAGAGTTAACTTTAAAAGCAGATGAAGATCATAGTCCCTTGAAGGATACCTAGCATTCCAGCCTCTGAAAGTTCCAGTTCTGGTGCTCTTCACAACTAAAGATTTGAGTGTGACAAAGTCTCAGGACATAGAAATGGATTTTTTTGTTAAGTATTTATAAAACAAAAATCAAAATTTCAGAAGTATATAAAAAAAAGAAGCAGCCAACATCTTTAGCCCATATGAGTCAGTCCTATCCTATAAACCAAATATGCAGAAGCTTGGCCTGCTTCAGCCCTAACACTTAATGTCATTGTCAGAAACACTGTAATGTAGCAATCCTGTGGAAAGCAATATATGTTTTATGACTGCAGCTAAAGACTGTAGGCACAAATGTCTCAAAACTCAACTACCCACCCCTATCAGGAGTGAGCTCTGCCCACAGAGCATGACCCAACAGTTCCACATGCAGTCACACAAACACCCAGACTACTGCTGGCTGAGAATTCTCATTACAACATTCATGAAACACCTCCACAGCACCCGGGCAGCAAGGTCACTCCTGGGAGTCTGCACCTCCAGCAACCTCCAAAGGAATTCTTCTGCAATGCTCTGTGTGCAGAGGAACAGGATACCTGCACAGACAGTCCCCAGGATTCCAGGCACAGACAAATACATGCAGGTGTGATGGACCCTGTGATTAGGACCTCTGGCAGTAAAATGCAAGTCTAAGATCAACAAGAGAATTGTTCTTTAGCAGCAGCAAGGAGCCAGTATACTTCCTGCCTACCTGTTTCTCTCTCAGAGGTAGCACTGCTTGGATGTTACCTACCCAAGTCATAAAACACAAACATTAAGGCTTTTCTGGTGCTTTTTTAAAATTATTATTTTTTCATTTCAAAGATGAATGATGGGCCTGTTTCTCTCTCAGAGGTAGCCTACCTGTTTCTCTCTCAGAGGTAGCACTGCTTGGAGGTTACCTACCCAAGTCATAAAACACAAACATTAAGGCTTTTCTGGTGCTTTTTTTTAAATTACTGTTTTTTCATTTCAAAGATGAACGATGGGCACGGAGGCAAAAACCAGCCACAATCCAACAGTGAACCCTGTGAATATAATCTTTTCAAAACAGCCCAGTGATTTTCATTTAGTAACTATTTCACATACACAGATGCATAGCAACCACACACTAGAATCTGTACATAAGTGGCTCAGTTCTAACTCACCTGCAAATGGGCAATTGTCTTCCCAAAAGCTTTTCTTTGCTTCACATAATTCCTTGTTTCTTCAAACATGAATTCACAGCCAGCAAGAGCCATATCAGCAATTAGCAGTCTTTCCTTTTGAAACACAAATTACAGAATCCAGTTGAGTTAGCCCTACATTCCTCTGCATCAGATGCACAATTAGGACACAGATGTTCAGGGCTGTTCATTAAGAGAGTGGGAGCAGAAGTCATATAAAATATCAAACCAGACATACTGCATTACTGACATTAACAAGTGGGACAAATGCCTTGCTGTCTAAAGTTCACTTTTAAGTCTTTACTGGGATAATACTCTATCACAACGACTCAAAGAATAGCTACAGATTGACCACAGGAATCTTACCAACAGAAAAATTCACATCAGATTCTATTTTAATTACTGGCTTTCACTGCTCAGTTTAAACAACTGTATTTAACAATTTCAATAGGACAACTCTAGGGGGAAAAAGCCTACAAAAATGGCTTGTTTTTCTTTCCACATTGCACAGGGAAAAACAAAAACCAAATGCAGAACAATTGTTTCTGGAAGCATTGAAACAGTCTGATGCATTGCACTGAACCAGCTCATGAGCACATCTATTTAAAGCAGTAAAAGATTTGCTTTGATCAGGTTTTTTATTTACTCACAGTATAAAATTAAAAAACATGGTCCCTACCAAATGAGGTAAATACAACATCAGAGATTTGACAAAGCACAGATACATTTTGAAAATTCATATTGCCTCTTTGTCCTCCCAAGTGATTACAAAACTTCATAAAGTAAGCTGTAAACTGGCAAAGTACTTTGGCAGCTAAATAATTTCTTTAATAAATGAACAGAGCTCCATGTAACTTTAATATGCTTCTACTTGCAGAAGAGCTAGAACAGCAGTGCTTGTTTCTTGAAAGAGAATGCCAAATGAATCAGAGACGTCCAAGCTGCACTTAATTTACTAAGCAAAGTGCTTCCATACTAGAAGTACACAAGAAATCTGTGGTATGTTCTTTTTAATATGCTACCCTCAGGTTCTTCAATAGCTGGGTTGTTGATTAAGAGATCTGGCTTTGAGCTGCTGGGATATCAACATTTTTAGCAATGCCCAAAGAATTCTACACCTAGCACTGTGTGCTTCAGTCAAAAATCAGCAGTATCAACAAAACATTGCACACAAGACTGTCAAAGACTGGAAAAGCTTGATGCCTTGAGACATTTTGGGATGCATGTGTGGGGGTAAGGGGGCAGGTCAGGCTGTGCTCTGATGAGGTGTGCCCTGCTCTGCACACCACAGGCCCCAGCCCAGCCCTTCAGTGTCTGTCAGTTGTGGCACACTGGTAGTGTGCCTAAGTCTTGCCTAAGCCAGCTCCTTAGTGGCCAAGTGACAAAAGTCCCAGCAGGGGGGAGGGCCAGGGTGGCTCTGGGGTTTAAAAGGCTGACCACAAGAAGAGCATGTCTTAACCCTATCAGCCTCTTGGAGTTTCTACCTCATCACCCCTGGAACTCAGGAGCTGATAGTTACATGTGTGTTTTCCTGTATTTTTTCTACCTATCTTTCTCCTTTTCTTCTTCTTCTAATTCTCTTTCCATGGAACATTTTGGGTAATGTAACATTGGATGCGTTTAAAGGTTGCCAAGTTAAAACAACTAAGTTAATGCTGTGGTAAGTGTTTTATGTTAATTGGATGTTGCACTACATCCTTTGCCAAACTTCCTTGATTTTCTATATTTTGCCAGTAAACCTGTGTAATTGTGACTCTTGAGAATATCTGGTTGCTACTTCCCCTGTGAGCTAAACCCACAGAAATGTTCTGGAGTGTTACAAATGCATCATGCTTTGGCAACCCAGGTGGCTCACCACAATACATAAACTTCAGGACTAACAAAAATAACTGTCTCTGTATTCTTCCTGTAGACAGCAAACACTCACATTCCTTTTACCTGAGGGAGCTCTGCCATCAGATAGTAGAAGCCTTTGTTTTCTTTTCCAAGCAAGGCACTGGCTGGCAACCGCACATCCTCAAAAAACAGCTCTGCTGTGTCCTAAGAGGATTTGAAATGCAAGAATTGAGACTCTGACTTTATCATCTCATTACACTAATTTTGCCCTATTTTTTTCTTGCTATTGTTCACTTTAACTTGAAATCCCAAAATTATCTAGCCTGGAAGGATCCTCCAGAAGTCATCTACTCAGAGCAGCTGCAGAAAAACAATCAGCTGAGGGCCTTGTCTAGTTAAACTTTCCAAAGCTCAAAAGATGAAGGCTCCAGGACCTCTCCTGGCCCCTGTGCAAGTAACCAATCACTTTCCTGGTGGACTTTTTTCCCTACTACCTACTAAGAATTTTCCTTAAAGTAACTTGTCTCCTTTGCCACTCTCCCCTTCACTCTGCTCCTCGAAGAGGAATCAGGTCCCACCATCTCTATATCTAAAGGCATAAGTTTTATGCTTTTCCAGGCTTCTTCAAAGTAAACACATCCAGCTTCTTCAGCCTCTCCTTGCACAGCACATGCTTCAGACTTCCACAGGCAAAATCAGGAAACATATGTTGCATGTTTGCACTCTAAAGTCTAACAGCTAGAATAGCACCATAGTTCCCTCTATATTTATTTAGCAGTTGCCAGGCATTAAGTGGGTTCAGACTTTCTCCAAGTCTATTGCATTAGAGGTTGTATGAACTCACTTGAGCTTTCAGACCAATTTTGTTCAGTTTGCGTCCTTTGATGAAACCTTTTGTTCCATTTTCCACCAGAAAAAGGCTGATCCCATGAGCAGGGGATCGGGCCTCCCGGTCTGTAACCGCAACCACGATCACTACATCGCTCATCCAACCATTAGTGATGAACACCTGTAAAAAAAGGGCAACTTAGAATAAAACAAGGTGGATAGAGATTAGAAGAGATCACCAAGTAGCAGAAAGAAAAATAATGTATACATTGACACTTTCACAGGCAAGGTTTAAGTATCCAGAAGAATTTTAAGCTTTTGATATTAAGTGTTTTGGAACACGGTAGAAATTCATTTGAGAAGTATTGTCTGGGGCAGAAGTGTGGAGTTAAAGAATGCACAGATTTGCTTCTTTTGTCTGTCCCACGATAAAGAAGGAATACTGTATCAAATGTAAATAAACAGAGGTTCTCCTGTCTAGAAATTAAATTAGTGAGGGATAACATTCAAAGCTATTAATGGCTTCTTGTCACAACTGCTGACTATTATCCTGCAGAACTCATGAGCCTGTCAGATGGATCTAAAGTCCAGCAAAAGAAAGTTTTCTGTCCTGCTTGGCTTCAAATGAGTGGCATGAGCATCTTATTTAGCACCTATGCATATGTATTTGCTCACACACACTCTCATCACTGAAATTCTGCTAAGACCAGAAGTCTCTATCAGTACTATGTTATCAGCAGCAGTAAAAAAGAAGATTAAGAGATTTCATAGCTCTTAAAGAAATGGTCTGTTGAACCCACACTCCCACTTCAACACCATTTCTGCCTTCTTGCTTTTCATTATGGTAATGAAAAAAGTGCTCTGCCACAGCTTGGCAAGACAGTCAGAATATCTGATGCAGCTGTTTAGGTTTTTTTCTAACATGACCCTCAAGCTCCTGAATAAAGATTCCACAGCTTGCATTGTGGCAACACAAGCTTTTACTCAGGCCACAGAAGATTTCATGGCAGTAGTGTACATATTTTATTGTTAAACATCATTACTAACAACCATCCTGCTCATACTACACAGCACATTTTTCCCCCTTCACAGTTTAAGGGAAAAAAAAGACTTTCAGTAGGGTTATTTAAAAGCTACAAAAAGAACCTATACAATCCCTCCCATAAATCAATTTGTAAATTGCCTGCAACAGACATATCTCAAGACCTACTAAAAAGTAACTGAAACAAAAACACCTACCTACAACACAACTCACACAAAAACCCCAAATGAAAAGGACTGGGAGGAGATGTTGAGTGGTGCATATCCTGCTGCATTCAGCTAAATGCATTCAGTTCCTAAAGCCTATGAGTAGCATGTATGTCAGTGCACTTACCTTACTCCCATTAAGAATCCAGTCACTTCCATCTTTTTTTGCATATGTCCGTACTCCCTGCAAGTCACTAAAACGAAATTCAAAAGTTCCTTCAAAAAACCATTCTAGAAGCTGCAATTTGTATATTCAATTGTATTCAGTACAAAATAAGATAGATTTGATAGCACCCAGGCATGGGCTCAGTGAAAACAGATGAGGATAGTGAGACATCATGAAATAGCTGAATTTAACCACAAGCACGCTGTAGAAAAGGATGATAAATCTATGCAACCATACTGGAATGTGAGGTCCCATTTCCTCATCTCTGCTTGTGGGAGGTGGTGTAATACAAGCACTGACATCAGCAGGTCAGCATGCTCTTACACCTGTATAGCCCAGATGACAAATGCCACACAAAACCACATCCTCTAAACAGGCTCAATCCTGATCAGGAGGCTGTGTGAAAAGCCATGAGCAACATCTACCATTCGTAAAAACATGATACCAACAAGTTTTGCACTTCACGTGTCCCTCTCTCTTTTGGAAACTGGTCAGATCAACAGTGTCTACTCCAAACATGTGCTGGGCAAGGAGGGACATTTCTCTGAAAGGATTCAGAGGAAAGAAAAACAAGGTGTTCTGTTCCACAGAAAAAGCTAATAGTAAAGCCAAGCCTTCTTTACCAATGTATGTTATTGTTACACTTTGCTTCATAAGTAGGTTCACAGGACAAGCAAGTTGGTAACTATAAACTCAGACTGCAAAAACAAATACAAAGCCCACAGTAGGACAAATGAAATGTATTCTGAGCTACTATCTCGAAATGACAAAGTTGTAATAACAGGTTTTTCGAGTTTTACCTATAATGCAGGATAGTCAAGTCCATACAGTAACTAACCAGGAGGTTCAGAATGTTTTTCACTGACAAATCAATAGACAGCAAATGATGTTAAGACCATTGCTTTAATATTTGGCTTACCTGCCAGCCCCAGGTTCTGTCATGGCAATAGCTCCAATGCACTTGCCTGTAATCATTCGGGGGATAAAGTGTTTAATCTGTTCTTCAGAGCCATAGTTTGCAATGTAAGGCATGACTATATCTGAATGAAGGCTGAACCCTGGGCCTGTGTTGTAACAGTGCAAGTTCAGTGTTCAGGTCGTGGTAGTACTTTTTTGTGAACTTCCCCCCTATTTTTTTTCCAGGATGTATGTTAACTGCACAGGCCCAGTAATAAAGAAAACCCTACTACACAGAAGTCTCAGATCTTCTGGCACTTTTACCATTATTTATACAATGTAATGTCACAGCCAAATGGGTACATAACCTACCAGGCTAAAAAAAAACGCTTTCCCCAGTCACAAAGCCAGTGGAGCATAATGATACTTGTTACTCAGTGATCTAGAATACTTAAAACAGGAGAAATTTACATATATCTAAACTATCCTTTCCACGGAAAAGATAACATCATTTTCTGTAAGCAAATGTAGTTCATAATGAGGACAACTTATGGAAAAAAAATACAGTCATAAACAATATGATCACTGAAATTCTTCCTGAAGCATCTTGCACTCACTGCTCCTCCCAGACGATGGCTGAAGAGAGAATATCTGCTCCGATGCCTCCATGTTTTTCAGCGATAGCAACACCCAGCAAACCCTGCTGTCCAGCTTTTTCCCAGAGCTCCCTGCTCACCTGGCCATCCTTCTCCCATCTGCAAAATGAACACAAAACCAGGGTCAAACACTGAACCCCTCATGTCTACTGTCTCACACTGGAACACCAACAGACAGTGTGAAGGTACACTGACAACTGTAAGACACAGTCAAGAAGCAGCAGCTTAATCAGAGAGTTTCTAATCTTCAAGTCCACAGATGCCACTGGCATTGCAGGGAGATAACTGCAAAACAAGTTTGAACTCCTGCTTCCAATGTGTAACCTGACAGGATTTCATTAAGACTTGTTATGACACTTACACCAGACTGGGATTTAGGCAATTTAGCCCCAGCCATCTGGATCATTACAGGCAGGTCTTTATCCTCCTGACATATTTACAAATATACATTTACCCACATACAAAATGAGTATAACATATCAGTATCTTTTGTAAAAAACTTCACTAGAGAAAGCTCTATCAGTGAAAAATGTTTTAACAGAACCAAATGATACCGTATTAGTCAGTTTTGTATAAAAATCTGTCCCTTTGCACTTCTTACAAGTCACTATTGTATCTTGGTAAATTACTGTTTTAAGGTACTTTCACAAGTTTGTGTAAATAGATAGTTGAAGTTTATCTGCTGATAGTTTGCAAACTTTAACACCACAGGAATAATCTATTCTTGGAAAATTAGAGCCTCTTTATGGGGTTTGCCAACTCAATAGAACATTGGATGGTCTTTAATGCTCCAAGTCTTCCTTTTTAAAGCTTTTTTTTCTAATGTCACAATTTAAAAATTATATGGTAAATGACATTCTTCTGATGCACTTCTGTGCAGCAGAGCTACAGCATAGCTGTTTACCCACAGTTAATCAAGTATCTTATCCTACATATAAAACAGAATCATAGAATCACAGAATGGTTTGGATTGGAAGGGACCTTAAAGCTCACCTGGTTCTGACCCCCTACCATGGGCACAGACACCTTTCACTAGCCCAGGCTGCTCCAAGCCCCACCCAGTCTGGCCTTGGACACTCCCAGGGATGGGGCAGCCACAGCTTCTCTGGGCTCAGGGAACACTCTGTTCCAGTATTTCATCTGATTGACAGAGCTTTTGCTCCTACACTAGAAATCTTAAATCTCTTTCTACCATCTTTGCTTTGCCCCTGATCCCCACTTTCAGAGACATTCCTGTCTCTACTTCACCCAGCATGAAAGCTTCTCCTCCTCAAAATAACCCACAATTGCATTCACTGATGCTACATTTGCCTCTTCACCTCAGCCCAGACAATTAATACACAGTGCCTGAAGCCTCCTTGTTTACTTCAGAGGTGTGAGAACAGAGCGGTTCATCAGCCACTGAAGTCATGCAAGAACACAATTTCAACTCGACTCAGCCTCTCTTAAGAAATTGTTGTGTCAGCAAAATGGCAAATAGGATCTTCAGCAACCTCAAGCACAGCCAACACATGTATACAAACCTGCCCTTAGAAGTCCTTCTAACACAAAATGAGGGAAAACATCTGGTTTTATGGACAGAATATGACTGTACAGTGAAAAGCACACTACTATGAGGTTATGGTTTGAGGATAAAAAAAAATAGCTGTCACCAACCCTACCATAAGCCTCCTGCCACACATTCTTGCCCCAGAGCCATGATGCCTCACAAACTCAACTAAGGCACCTCAGCTGTTGGATACACACTTGAGCTGTATCAGGATACTCTCATCTAGCAGGGCAATTTCAGAATAAACCCTTCAGCACCCCTTGATGTTTTTACTTCAAGTAAACTAGAAATTGCTTATGATACTACTACAGCTTGACACTTTTGGTTCAAAACCATATCTTAATTTCTTTCCTATCCATCACTATAATGTGATTGGAAATGGCTAAAATAAGGGCTAAAATCACCCTCCAGCTTCTAGTTCAGTGGAATTACAACACTTCTGCTCTGTACAGAAAATGCACATACTTCCACAGAAACAAAAAAAAAAAGAAATTCAAACAAAAAGGTTTTGTGCAAGTTTCTTGGTGATACATGATTCACCTCACCATGCTGTATGTACTTGTAGGTAGCTACAAAAACTACTGCAAGAGAGACAGTAACCTAGACACATGATCAAAGCCTTTTTCAGTAACTATTTCCCAACAGTGTGGGAACTGAACTGTCTACCAACTCTCCTCAAAACATCTGTGTCAGCTAATCCTACAGGCAGGGAATCTTTGCTGCAACTCTGCAAACTGCATTTGTCTGCTCATGGGCCTAAGCTGAGGATGCCAGATTGCCTACACTGGAGCTCATAGGATGCATTCAACTTGATTATGTGTGATTTTCCTTCATGCATGACTTTCACAAGTCATTTAATTTGGTAAATTTGTATATCCTATTGTATCAGGAGTAACATCGCAAAAAGCATTTTGGGGAAAAACGAGTACTGGCAAACCAAAATGTTTAAGAGGTTATCTTACTCTGCGTGAAAAGGCAGTACTTCTTCCTGAAAGAACTTCCTGGCACTCTCCCTGAAGATATCATGTTCTGATGAGAAGATCCTCCGAGTGCCTATATCAAGCAAAGTCTTAGCAGAAGATGGTTCCAGGCGCTTTGTGCCATGCTGTTCTGTTTGCAGAGGACTAAAAAAATACAGATTAATGCATCTGTTAGGACACAGGCACCCTATTTGCATAACCCTTTTAAAAGGGAAGAAACACCCATGTTACTAAACGTGGTTCACATCCCAACTCTAGCACACCATTAGGTCTAAAGGATACCCATGATAAATACAAAGAACTAACATACACTGCACTCCACTGGACTACTAATGGAGGTAAAGCAAGGCTGGTTTGTCCTTAACACTTCAAATAAATTAAAAACAGTAACAATACATATATAGGTAAAAGAATAAAGTTACCCCAATGAAAACATATGTAAAAGAAAAAAGATGCTTTAACAAAAAAATAAGAACTGAAATAGTGGTAAATGTTAGTAGTAGAAACCACACAAGGAAAGTATAATTATGAAATAAGAAAGAAGAGTTTGCAAAGCTTTTGTAGGGG
>JACBWW010000047.1:1911979-2099751 GCA_020086605.1 Lanius collurio
TTGAATAATGTTTGCTATCCAAGGTACAAATCTGAAGTGGAAGATCTGCTTATAGATATGTTCTTCTTGAATGATCTGTCCTTCTCAACAGCTCCCCTCACAGCTGTTGCTAGCATGTCCCAGCCCTGGGAGTGATTTCTGACAGATGGCTGTTTCTGTATCTGGGTAATGGAAGCTCCTGCTCAAACAGCCACGGTCTCTGTATTCCTCTGTTTTGCCACATGTGGTGGTGATACTGTCCGTAAAGCCAAGCTGCAGGATATCACCAGAGGTTTTGAAAACACAACAAAGGACAGCACTGGCCCCTCTCACAAAGCCCTTTATTTCCTTTTTAGACTTTCAGTCTGTGCTGCAAAGAATGAGTCCAACTGTTCATGTCTGACATTCATGATATGAATAGCCTAGAGGTTTGGTTTCTGAGCAGGTTATTTAAAGCTGATGTGCTGTCCTTTATCAAGAAGAATACAGTGCCAATTTAGCATGTGTGCCCATCAGAGGACCTCCATGTTCTTCATCCAACTTTTTAATGTTGGAATTACAGTGCAGGGAGAGCTAGAATAAGATGCAGAGCTCTCAGCTTACTTCCCCCTTGATACATGACTCTCCTTNNNNCTGTATTTGTGGGCAGAGACAATCACTGTCATGCACAGTATGCAGAGGATGTGACTGAAGGAGACATCCAATGGGGTTTTCTGTGACAACAGTTAAACCTTCTGAGGTTGTGAACTCTCTGCTGTACTGACCTTCCTATGAGCTATACCTGACTACAGGGCTTCTGCATTATTTTTTCTTCCTTTATATCCAGCCATGAAAAGGTAAGCATAGCCATGCTGTTGAGATTTTTTAAAAGGGGCTTGTGTAGCTCTGCTAGTTTAGAAGGGCTTTGAATTCAGTAACACTTTTATCATGAAAAGGAACTCTTTTATTAAAATGGGTTGTATCACAAGGCCTTGCCTTCAGTGCAAGCATTCTGTGGCTGCCAACTGCAAATCTGCACGAAGTGTGAATCAAGTTTCAAGACCAAAACCCTCAAAATGCAATTGACTTAAGTGCATGAGATTTTTTTCCCCCAAATGTAATGAATTATAGGTGCTTTTTTTCTTCACATTTTCTCATCCAATCCTGCTTCACAAATCTCATGGCAACCATGAGAAAGATATTTACTCTTCTTATTCCATGTGGTACATGGGGTTTACTTGTGATTTCTTGGTTCTTGTAGCAGAGCCATAAAAAAACAACCTCCAGAGTGGCCAGACTTGGTGAGGTAGAATCATGTTAGACACTCCTCTTCACTTTTGGTTTTCTTAAGGATCTGCCTTCATGGAGAATGGACCTGACCCGTGCTACATTGCCCTGTCCTGCTATGTAGCACGTAAGACTAAAAGAGGTTTGAAATGGTTCCCACCTACATGCTCTGATGTAGACCAAAGGCACAACAGTCAGTTCTGTTTGCTGCCTGGCAGACAACAGGGAGGTGAGAAGGAAAAAGTTCAGCACAGACAAAAGCACACCGAGGAGAAGTGTTCCAGGTGGCTACAGAGAACATGACTGTAGAGCCACTGTGAGGTGCTACTTTAAGCATTGGCTTTCTCAGAACTTTGTGCTGTCTCCCTGCCCTGGTCTCCCTCTTAATGTGCTCCACATTGACCAGTTTTAATCACAAGACCATAAAGAGGCCAAGTGAGCTTCAAAGGATGTTTGTGAGGTTGAACAGGAGCTGAATTCCTTGCAGACACTGACTGCAATTCACCCTGTGACATTTTCCTGTGCCTAAAAATGCCTTTCATCTAGCATAAGACTGTACTGTCCAACAAAATAAATGATGCATGTAAACTATGGAGACATAGTGAAAGTGAATTTTTCTATTTAAAAGTGTAATCACAAATAAATATTATCATTGCTATTTCTTTTAGTCAGTGTGAATAATCCCTCTTGAAATAATTTTCATGCTGCTGAGGAAATACACAGATGTTTTTTATTGCTTTTATCAATCTGCCTCATTCATTTCTAAGTGCAAGGCCCTTCCAGAGGGTTGGCAATAGCCTTTCTTTTCCAACAAACAGTTTGATTTAGGAGTGCTGCTACCTATTATTGTGGAGAAATTATAGTTTATGAATCTATCTAATCTATACCATCCTCCCAACCCATAGATTTAGATAATGGAAAATGCTGTTTAATGTTTTGATAAACCATGGTCTGATATGCACTGTGCCTGTTAGTCTAGAAGATAGATGTGTGTGAAATTTGATATTTTCAGCAACATTTGATACTTAATTTTGAAGTAAATGTAAGAATCTGGGTAAATGAAAGTATTTCATTTTTTTTTGTTATAAAGTAAATGAGAATAACAGGTTAGTAAAGTAGTATCTTTTCTGTGTTAAATGTTTCAGGACTTCCTTGTATCCCTGTAAAAGTCAGCCTCCCTGGCTTAAGAAGAGCATAAAAAGAAGTAGATTTAAATCTACGGGAGGATTGCATTGACAATAAGATAGTACTTGTGTGGTGGTTTAAAATTAAATTCTAAATAAGCTGCTCCCCTCTTCCTGCCCCCTCTGGTCAGAGAGGGACAAAGGCAGACACTATGGGTTGAGATAAAAACAATAAGAGGAAAAATTAAGAGTAACAACAACAGTATTAACGAAAATATACAGAAGAGAGGGTAATTTAAACAGAGGCAGAATCCATTGGCAGTTTCTCTGAGGAAGAAACAGAACAAAATGGCACATGGTCACCTTTTTTTCCCCCCAAATGATTTGAGTGGTACAGAATAACAACCTGGTCACTCCCACTTGGCTCCAAGCTCCACCCACTTCTAGACACCAGGAAGCAAAACTGGGACAACTGGGAAGAAGTGTGCCTAAATGTGTTGTGTTTAAAGTCTGTTGAAAGCATACTGAAGTGGAACAATTGTTGTAAGAATGGTGTGCAGTGCTATAAGAGGGGAGCTATGTGAAAGAGGAAAATACTTTGCTGTTGAAGCAAGTTTACCTCACTGGGAGGGTTACATTTGTGGAGTTTGTTCAGACAGGAGTGTTGTGTGTACTGTGGCTTTTAAAAAATACCTCAGTACTAATGTAAAGAAGACAGATGTGAAGGCTGAGAAGTCTTAGTGATGCGAACAGTCAAGTTTGCCTGCCAGCAAGAGGATATCTTTGCTAAACTTTTTTCTCCTGGGTTTGTCCTTGTACCATGAGGGTCAGGTCTAGCAGATCTGTGTGAAGGACCCAGGTCATGTCATAGGCTGTTGTACTTCCTCAGTTTCTTGGTCTGTAGGTGGGAGGGAGAAATGACCAGTGTCTAGCAGCTCCTGGAAATGAGAAAAGAGAGCCATATAGAGACAGTTTTGAGGAGATATGTCTGGACAACCTTTGTCCAAATGAGTTTGGGGGCAGTGGGTGGAGCTCACTCTGTTCAACACTCTGGTGCTGTAAGACCAGTAAGCAACTCTTGACACATCAGGCACACCTGACCTGCTGTGCTTTGTTGTCCTGGATAAATGCCCCTTTCTGTCCATATGGTGTCTGTTTCTGCACAAAGCTGCACCACCCTCTGTCTGGAAACCATTCTTCTAAAATAAATTAAAATACAGCCCAAGACTAGGGAGAATGCTGATAGAGTGCAGAAACAGTTGTTCCTATTAAGAATAGCATCTGTGTTTCTGATACTCAGCTCCTGCATGTAAGAGATCTTTCTGTTGATAACATGGTTGACACTTTTGGGTCTAGGATACCTTCAGGGAAAAGCACTATGAGTAGTAGAAAACAGCCTCTGCCTTTTCCTAGACAGGGACCTGGACCCTTAAGCAGTGCTAGATTGAGAGTTCCCTGCTGTCTGAAATTCATTCTGCTCTGTGCACATGAATCCCTTTCTTCAAGAGATTTCTTGGCTATCCCTAGCCTGGCAGAAGCAGCTGTGGAGATGTGTGATAGTGGCTAACTCAATGAATACAGCCTCTGCCAAGAGCAGAATTACATCCTTGGAGCCAATGACCATCTCTCCTCAATCCCTTTGACACTTCCACCTCAGTTTTGTAGGCTCCCTACTCCCTGTGCCAGTTGCTGGATCACTGCCTACCAAGGACTGGTGATTCACATCTTGACCTTCTTCTGGGAATTTAGCCATGATCCTAAGGAGTTAAACTGACATTTGGGTGGAGTAGTGGAAAGTATGTTCATTAACCATGTTCTATTTAAAATACAAAGCAAATGTAGTGATGTCAAGAGGTGTCAGATGACAGGGACTGAGAATTGCTTTTTCTATTCAGAGCCTGAACAGATGCAGGCTGGCTTTCCTTCCCCAGCTGCTGGGGTCTTCTGTCACTCTTGGAGGAAATGGTTGTGCAGAGTATTTCTTTCCTTAGGTGAACAAAAAATGTAAGAGAAAGCAGCCTTTAATGAGGAGCATTCCCCAAAATCAGAGGTCTGAGTGATGCTTGTTTTACTAGACTGGAGGCAGTAGGTTGAAAAAAGTTCAACCTTTAAATGGTTTTGAGGCAAAGTAAGAGTTTTGTCTGCTCTCCTCCAGATGAGACACCAAAGCTGTTTATGCATTTTGAAACTGTGCTTTCAGATTGGGTGTAATTTCAGTAGGATTTGTTGATGAAATTAAAGCTGTTTTTAAGACAGTTTTGTGTTTCTCAGAAAAGCCCCCAAAACCCCTTATCATTAGGTTTCCAAATAATTTTGTTTCTTCATTTTCAAAATGGATAAATAAAAACTTTTATGTTGAAGCTGTCACTAGGTGAAAGAAAATAGTAGTATATTAAGTATTTGCTGTTCTTTACAAATGACTGCGTTATTTAAGATCCTATGAGAATGTGGACATTTTTCAGGTATTTGTCTCAATTTAGGGTGGAAATTTAAAAAAATTACTAAAACTTTTGGATAGCATAAAAATCCATTCCCTGCACAGCTCCATGAAATACTCTGAGGCTTGACCTCAGTTTAATAGGAAAGGAGTATTCTCTTTGTTTTCATCTGTTTTGTCTGCAACAATTATTTGTACATTAATTTTTGAGGAGTGAAAGTAGCATAATTATTATTACCTTGATTCTTTGCAATTACAATCCAGAGAAATACTGTCAGCCTAGTTATGTCTCATAATCCGTCATTTTGTTTTAAACAAAAATATGAACTTGAGTTTTTAAAAACTAGCCAGCTTAAAAGTCTTTCTGCTACAGTGATGAGAAGTCATCCCACTTTGTTAGTTCTCCAGGCCTGAGTCACAAATATTTTAGAAATTAATAAAACTTGCAATTAAAAAAAAAAAAAAAAGTGATGGAAAATTGAGTCTTTCCTTTAGGGCTGTGTCCAGCCTTGGACTAGGCAGGTTCTGTGACCACACATCAGTGCAGTGTTGACAAGGCAGTATGAAAAAGAGGCTGACAGCATATAAATATACATATATGTATACATATACATGTATATATACATATACATGTGCTGTCAGCCTCTTTTTCACTATATATATATAATGTAATATTGGTTTGGTATTCAGTTTTTTGCTTTCCCAACAACTGAGATCCAGTTTCTTGGAAAGAGAAACTGCCTGGAGCGTGGGTGTATAGGCAGGATGTTGAAGAACAGTAGGATGTGTAGCAGTGCTTTGAGTCTGCTTGTGTGGCCTGCACTTTTTTTTTAATGGCCCTTTTAAGATGAAGTTTAATAACTCATTTTTTCTTCTTTCTTCTATCCAGGGTTTTTTGCATTTTGAGTGTAACAACTGCAACCCTTTGTAAACTATGTGCTGGCATAAGTCTCTGGGCAGGGTATAATTCACAGGTTCATTTGGCCCTGTGTACCAGCATGATGAAGATTTAAATGGGAGATTTTTTGGAAAGCCTCAAAAAAGAGGCAGCTGTTGTATGAATGGCTGTGGTTTATTCTGGTGCCAGCCACTCCTCTGCACCTGTTGGTGCTTGAATTATGGTCACTTTGTGCATAGCAACTCAATAAGGCAAGGTAGGATTTTAATAGAACAGGCTGATACCCAGATGGGGATTAAAGCAGTTTCATGAACACTTAAGTGAGAGGAGCTACATTTAAGGGCAGGAATGTAACAATATTTCCCTGAGTGATGACTATTCCCACTGTTGCTGCAGTAGGGGTAGTAGGCTTCTTCTTGCCTGGTGCTGGGTCTATTCCCAGTTACAGAGCATTTCAGGGTGGCTGTAACTTCTGATTGCTCTTTCTAGTTGTCCATAAAGCTGTAAATAAAGACAGCAGGTAGGATTCTTTCCTAACAGTGCTGTTTAGCTGCTATTGCAGCAGTACATAGGAGATTTTGCTGGGAAAAGTGGCTCTGCAAGGTCCCCTGCAGCAGGGCCACCCTGACTGGTTTTGGGTCTTGCCACCTTTGGAGCTGTTCTGCCAAGATACCAGGTCTTCTTCTCCCAAAAGTATTGGTGGTAGTGCCCTAATTAATTACTCCTCCTCCCAGACCCCAAACCAAGAATTTGTCATTCAGATGAAGTAGAGTAACCTATTGAAAATGTCTATATTGATATTTTTTTAATAAAACTTTATTTAGTGGTATGCAATATGCCACAAAATGGAAAATGAATTAACTGCTGAATGCTGCTTTGAGTGGGTTTGAACAGATGGGAAAAAAAAGACTTTATAGCCACAAAGTGACCAGAAGGATTTATGGATGCTTTATTTTTCCAAGAAATTACATTTTTTCAACGCAAATAACATGGACAGAGATGATTGGGATGGATGGACCCTGGATGGTAAGAGTTTATTCCATGAGGTTTGCTTTGGTAAAAGCTCAGGTTTTTTAAATAAAAGTGTAGTGACCCAGAGGTGATACCCACGGAGGTACTGGTCAAAAGTGGCAGGGTTGGAGTCATATCATCCACTTCTATGCAGTTTCCATGTTGATGGTGACAGACTGAGGAAGAATTTCAGGCAAATCTTGAGTGCAATCTGGTCTTTCTGATTTTGGCTTGTTCTGGGAAGGAATGGGAAAGTTGTATTTGAAGTTGATGTTGGCTGAAGAAACACTTGCAAAATGACAAACTGAGCTCTTGATTTCTGTTTTGAGGTGTTTATTTCCTACAGTTGGGAATTTGTATTTCCTTGGATGGAATAACTGACAATTAACATAAGACCACAATAGTTTGTTTGCATTTTAAAGCTGCTGTTCTGGGGTTTGTTTTTGTGGTTTTTTTTTTTCCTTCTTTCTCTGGACAAAATAGTAGCATATAAAGGTTGGGGGTGATGGGTGAGTGGCTGTTGTTTTGATTTTCCCCTACTTGTAGGAGAAGTGCTAAACAATTGGGTGCTTTTGAAGCCCTCTTTTGGCTATTGATCATGAATGTGACAATATACTTCTTCAGATGATTATTTTGTTTGAAGACCCATTCTCAGTAGCTCACATGAGTATTCAAGCCACTCTATCTTAGCAGAAATCTATAAATTATTAGAAGGTGTCACTTTGATTTCAGTTTAAAAAAAAACAGTTGTAGGATAAATGTCTCAGGCTGTCAATTCGCATTGTGTTTGAAAAATCTGCTAAACAATGATGAGTTACAGGGCTGTGAACAAGAGCCAGGAACCTTCACTCCTGATTTCTTTGCTTTTGGACAAAAGTCTAATTTTATTAGTTTCATATTGTTGGGGAAGTGTTGGTGTCATGTAGCCTCTGTTGGCCATGGGTATATAGAAGCCTTTAAGTGTAGCAAGCAGATGAAGTTAAGTGTGCAAATGAGAACAACATACCATTTGGTACCTGGAGAATTCCTCTTAGACAGACAGGATGTGCTTTACAAATGCTGTGGAAAAATACAGATATGCTAGTTAGGAGGAGCAGCAAATGTTACCTTGGGAAATAGCTCTAAAAATAACAGCTGTTCATGAGCTGATGGCATTAAAAATGTGTATCTGGTTAGATTTGATCTGATAGGGTGATAGGAAGTTTTAAGTGTTTAATGTTGTACAAATCAAGCTCTCTTCTTGCTTAAGTGTGATAAGACAGTAGCTTTTGAATACAATCACTGCAACTGCTCTACAGAAAGTCAAAGTCTAGAGATTTGGGGTTGACCAAAATAGCCTCATCTGCTGTGGCTGAATTGAATCTTTTGCATGGTGTGACTGCAGGATAAGCATATTGCCACAGTCATTTTCACATATAAGTCTTTTGACCTAATGCAGCTGGAGCTTTGCCTGATTTGCCTGAGAGGCTAAAATCCCAGTGTAATAAAACTGTAAGAGAGAGGAGAAATGTAGGATGGATGTTGAACTCTTGCACCTACCCTCATAGTTGATGCAGCCATTTGAGTCTTCCTGACCTTTCATGAGTTCATCTACTTCTTCTTCTGTCATCTTCTCACCTGAGAGTGGAGAGAATTTGTTTCCTTCTTCCACACAGAAATGAGGCTGAAACCTACAGCTTTTCCAAAGGCTTTCCTTATTTTCTGTGTTAGTGAAAAAATACCTATATATGACATGAACTTAATTAATTTCAACTTTCTTTGGAAGATGGAGACACATATGCATAGGGATTCTAGTTATTTCCACAGAGTAAAGAAACTATGCAGCAAATCCTCTACTTTTGTCCATTTGTGTAATGTCACTGACATGTACACACTTTTCTCTCTATTCACTGAATAACACTCACTCATAATATCTTGCCTGAATTTAGATACCATAAGCCTGGCCTTTTCCTTTGGTCTTTAGTAGAAACCCCAAAGCTCTGCTTTCTTTGTGGATTCACAGTTAGGAAACCCAGAGTCTTGTCTGACTTGGTAGCCTCCTGCTTCTTCAAACTATTTGGACTACCTTCCCACCTTCCCTGATGCCTTCAAACAGCAGCAGGTTTCGAGGTGCCTGCAGAGAGGGTGATCCCTTACCCAGAGTAGCCAGCACATGACGGAGCTCAGCACCCATGACTGTGCCATTGCCTTCCTTGTCAAAGACACGCAGACCTTCAACGAAGTCTTCAAAGGTGCCCTGTTCCTTGTTGTTGGCAGCTGCCTGCAGCATGGGCAGGAACTCTTCAAAAGTAATCTTCTTGGCATTCATCTCTGGGAAAAAAACACCAGTTGCCACATGCTAGACATTTGTATGTGTATTCCTTAGGCATATTTGCCCTCAAATGTGTGAGAACCTCCCCTATCTCATTTTCACAGCTCTTTCTAGCCTTTACTCTAGTCTTTGCCTCAAAAGTTGACAGTTCCTTTGCAGAATCTGGATTCTCTTATCCTGTGAGTTAGTTTTCACATACACCTGATTTTTCACATCCTTGCTCCAAGATCCTTCTCACATAGCTTTGTATGCTTGTGTGCATGCTATGTTTTTCTTTCAGAAACGTAATTTGCTCTATGAGTTAATCTTTGAAAGGATTTGGAGAGTAAGGGAACTGCAGAATACAGTCAAACAAAAATCTTGAGCCCCAGAAATGAGGAAAAGGTAACCAGAGTGGAATGTGGTGACTTAGACAAGCCCCTGAGGTTGCTCACATGTTACTGACCTCTTCAGGGTCTCTTTGATGTGGTGGCAGAGCCTATTAGCAAAAGAATAAACAAACTAAAACTAGGAAAGTACAGTGTAGTGGGTTACCAATTGTAAATTTGGGCATGTTAACAATGGAGATGTAAGATCTCCTGAGCTCAGTCCATCTAACCCCTTTCCTCTCATGAGCCAAAAGCTGTTGCTTGTTTTGGTGGTTTTTTGTTTTTGATTTTTTGAGCAAGGCTGCCAAATAAAATAATATTTCTATTCTTTCTGCCTTCTTCCTGGATCTTTCCTTTGCCAGCCTTCATCTGGGCAGCAACAAAATATAATAGATGGAAATGTGATGGATATTTTTCATTATACAGTTGTTACAAAACCTATTTTACTATGTAGCTTGTATCAAATTCACTGTCAGTTATTGCTGGAATCACTTCAACTCCTGAAATGATCTCACCTCTGTGTTTGTCCTCAATGCTTCCTGCTGGTGCCAAAGCTTTCTAAGTTGTTGCTCAGAGCTGCCTTTAATAGGCCATAAAATGTGAATATAATTTAGCTTATCTTAATATGACTGAAATCACAGATCACCTGCTTCTAGGTCCTTGTCAAGAGGAGGAGACTACATTATTTATCCTTCCTTTTTATCTCTAAAAGGGAGGAAAAGGAAATAAAAAATGGCTGCAATAACAAATGGCCAATATATGCCTCAGTGTGCCCAGGTTTGTAGGAGAAGCTAGGTTTGTTTGGGAAGACCATTCCAGTCAGTTGAAATATACAGATGGGTTTCCAGTCCCAGGGCATGTCTTGGCTTCTGTTCTTGCACTGGAAGGACCTGAAGAGCTGAGTATCAGTTGTTAGAAATGGACTCACAGCTCCCCAAGGAAAAGCTAGGGCACTAATGCACTGTGAGCAACAATGTGTGTGTTATACCTACACTGAGTTCACACCAAAACAGTTCCTACAGAGAACTGTCTGTGTCCTAAGGAGAAGGGTTTCCTCTATTCCCCATTAGCATCATTGTGTTCCAAAGAAATTAGTGAAATACCATGTATGGTTGCATACTCCTCCTCACTCCCCATCAGAGTAAGAGCTCCCCTCTCTCCTGCTGTGACTATTGGTGTTGCCTCATTTCCATTTCCCAGACTCAAGAAGGGCCCTAAAGACTGTAGGGCACTTACCCTCTTTGCTTGGGTTTCCCAGGATTTTGTTGATTTCTGCATTTGTAGGGTTCTGCCCCAGTGCCCGGATGATATCGCCAACCTGGCTGAGGGTGATCTTGGCATCACCAGTCCTGTCAAAGAGGAGGAAGGCCTCCTTGAAGTCTGCAAGAGAAGAGCAACATTGAGCCAGGAAGCTCCCTACTGACAAAGATGTGAGCATGCTGTCTCCTGGCACTGTTCCACTGACTCCAGGGGAGTCAGCCAGGGGAATCTTTGGCCCACAGTCCCAAGAAAAACTCCTCCCCTCTGACATTTCAGTTTCACTATTTTTAAACTTTTATATCTACCTTTCATATCTTTCCTGGCTCTAATAGCCATCAATAGCTTTATGATTGACCCTGTAGTTATTTCAAGGATGGGGGAAGATAAGTTCTCTACCAACGTTGTCATTCAAGAACAGGTTTCTTCACATGATGTAGCAGCAGATGGTAAAAATATTGTTATCCACTCCACCTTATCTCTCCAGGGAACTGGAACTGCCAAGTGCCAAGCAGTGCAAACCCTCTGCCTGCACTCCCAGCATCTCAACTACTAATGCTAGTAGGAAACTGGAAGGTGGATTTCAAATGCTTTTACTGTTGTTTTCCCTTAAAATTGCCTCACAATGGTATTTTTAAACATGTTTGTTCCTTCTTTTTTTCTGTGCTTTGTAGTCTGTCCCTGCTTCTTACAGATGAATAAATGTTCTGCTTTTCCAGTGGAAGTACTCATGGTGCTTTTTCCTGTGCATTTCCAGTGTGTTCACTTTGAGACTTCACTTCTTTCAGTGCTGCCAAGTGATCAGTGTTCACTTATTTCCCCTTGTTGGACAAGGCCTTCAGTTATAGGCATTTCTCCTACAAAAATCATCACAGACTGTTGTCTTCATTGCATTGCCAGCCTTCATCTTCTGTTGTGAAGTTCCATGTCAATTGTATTACTATATTTTTTGGCTTTTTTAGAGTATTTGAATAAAGAGCTGTGTCTTAAAAAAGAGGATGGGACAAAGGTTAACTGTGTGGCTAAAAAGCTATGTTTGAACTTCATATGCCACGAGCATCTTGGACTGTGCTGTTGATCTCTTCTGCACTGCAGTGTCTGATGATGCTGTGGTTTAGCTCCAAGTAAACCAAGTAAAATGTCTTTTCCTTGGCCATGATGCTTATCCAGCAGCCAGACAGGCTTTATGTTTCATAGCCTGTGAAATGTTCATTCTGCTTTGGGGCAGGTTTGGGAGTAAGAAGCCACATTTTGGATCATGTCTTCATTCATCTTGTGCTGGGAACATGTGATGCAGAGGTATTTATATTTTTGCTTTAGTCTTCCTTGTACCAAATTGATGGAGTTTTGCTGGCACCCAGTAAAAGTGCTGATACTGAGTGTCAGCCTGCTTGGCTGTAATCTAATACATCTGAAACTAATCCTCTTACTGTCTGATGTGAGACGCCCATAACCCTTTGCTGCTAACTCTCTTTCCTTACAGCTTTTATTGTAGGTTTTGAAATTATGGCCTTTGGGACCTGTATAGAGCTTCCTGGTATCAGCTCCAGCACTGAGATCAGTAGAGCTGTAGTGATTTATACCATGTGATCAAATCTTTCATCTGCTAAATCGATGACATTTAGTTGCAGTGAGATACAAAACAATGCCAGTGTGCTAATAGCAAAGCCATCAGGAGAGTTTCTGCATTTTGTAAACCCCATGAAGTTTTATGTTTACTGGGTTCTGAACACAACTCCCCAGCTTGGAGAAAAGGACTGATTTATTTTTATTTCTCTGGCATGCATTTCACTGCAATATATCTTTGCTGTTGGATTTTCATTTTTAATTTTTTTTAATATCCAGTCCTAATTTATAACTCTGCTCAAGCAAGCGTGTTTAAAATCTGTCTGAGGATGGTATTATCCAGCTGCTGGTGCATCAACCTGTGCAGATGGAAATAGTTACTGAGGGTGGGCCATCTCTGCTCCTGGGAAATTCTCCCTCTCTCAAGTAGTTTCCATTTGCTGCTAGGTTCAGTCATTGTAATGTTACAGCAGCTGGATGATCTGAAATACGTAGGGAAGCTGTAAGAAATATTTTGCTTCATTACACATGCCAGCAGCTTTGAATTGAAGACATTTCTCCATAAACCCTACCAAGCCTTTTGTAAAATTTTCAGGATTAAAAAGTAAGGAAGAGTCCAAATGACTTTATTTTTGTGACCAAGAGAGTTTGAACTGCAAGAAGAGAATTGTTACCGCTCTCACTTGCTGCACTATACCTCTCCTTATTGTTTTGATGATGTAACTGAGAGCAGGCTCATGTTCACAAAGTTTAAGACTCTCTCAAGACCTGTTTCTAGCTATTCCACTCCCTCTGAATTTCTAGGAAATCCTTCCTCTCTAAACACTTTCTTCAGTCTACTGTATGTGCTACTGATTTTTTTGACATTTAAAAATGTTACTTAATATAGCCCAAATGCATCTCTTAGGCTATTTGAAACACTTAAAATTAGATTTTCAGACCTTCAGCGAGAATTATTGCTCATGTTGGAATTTTTCTAGAAGATAGAAAGAAAAAGTTTGGAAGCTGCAAGTTGCTTGTGAATCAAAAAATACAGCGAGATGCTCAAGAATTGCAGCATATCCAGACCATTGTGTAAGCAGCAGTTTACACAGGTCACTTATTTGCTGGCTGTTTCCATGCTTAAAGAATATTTTTACAGTAAAATAGCCTTTGTTCCTCGCCTTCCACAATACTTCCTGGCAAAAGAGACATGTAGAACTCTTGCTTCTTCTGTTCATGTGAGATTGCAAAGTCACCGCAGCTAAGTTGCATTTTCAACCCACTTCCTCCTTCTGTTGTCCTCCTTCCACCTATTTCCCCTGGGACTGTCAAGTTTAAGACTTATATTCAGCATCTTTGTGAAAAGCCAGAACAGGAGCACAACTGAGAAATGTTCAGTAGGTAGAGACAGTGTATTTCCTCTTTGTACCATGGTATCAACTTCTCAGTTCAGATGGCGTGTAAAAAAAAAATCCAGATAAATTTCAGGTAGATCTACAGTCACCTTCTTCTTCAGCTCAAGTCATCACCACTGCTCTGAAATCAAGAGTGTGGTGATTTATACCAGATGAAGTCTTAGCTCATTGTTTCATAAAAGTTAATTTCTGAGCCTGTAGCTCTTTTCTGAACCCACATAAATGCAAAATACATCAGCTCTCTTGTAACTTACCATCCTGTTGCTCCTTGGAGAACTCGATCTGTTGGAAGGAAATCAATCACAAAAAATAGCTTAGGAAGGGGGGGCTGGGGGAGAACCTGTGTGTTTTAGAAAACATCCAGTTCAATCCATGAGTCATCTTCCAAAAGAGCAAAAATTTGCCCTGTCAAATGTGCAGAAGTAATGCAGATAGCAGAAGAGCTGTTAAGGCTAGTGAATATTTAGCATTTAGTAGCCATTGTGTTCCCCTCCTGTCCCCTGTTAGAGTTTAACTTTGATTTCACTTACCATTGATTTCATCAGCAGAGAAGGACTGCAGTTGGGGAGAAAAAAGAGAGAGAAAAGAACTAGTACTGCTGAAAATGCACTGAGAGAAAGTAAATAACGCAGAGTACCTGTGTGCTTTCACTTCTGTCTTGCCCAATGTAGTTAGGCCATAGCAACCTAATCTAGCAACTTCCTGTGTAAAAATGCATCAGCAAGTCTATTCTTAAAGTTTTCATTAAAATCTATATCCCAAGGAAAGCTAGAGCTATGGCAAGAGGCAACAAAAATTGAAAGTCTCTTAGCTAACAAAGAAGTAATTGATTACCATCAGGTCCATTTACTGTTTTAGCATAGATCCATTTTAGTTATACAATTTGAAGTAATATTTTTAAACAATCAGGGTTCTTTTCGTTAACATAGAAATTAAATTAATCCCTTTATGACTCAAATTAGTTTTTGATGGTACGTTGTTTCATAAAGTACTAATCTATGATATTTGCTTATGTAAAAATACGATTTGTCCTTGCCACTTTAGCTGGTTGCATTTGATTAAAAAAAGCTTAGGAAATTGTAACCCTTCTGTTGGAAGCTGTGGAAGCTGCACCACAACTGTTGCCTAGTTCGGAACTGGAGGCTAACTGGAAAACCTTGCATAGTCCTTTTAGTTTAAACAGGAAAACCAAGCAAACCTACACCATCCTCTGGACTGTCCTTCCCCCACCCCCCAAGACCTAACATGGGCAAGAAGCCCAATTTACTTATGTAAAATACACTGGCTGGCTGCTAACCATTAGCTTTCCAGTGCACCCACCATGATTGAGTTGGAAATGCAGAGCAGCAGAAAGGCAGAAAGGATTAGCTGAGAGGTCTTGAGAGTGGTCCTGCTTTCCTTGCCTTTCTTCCCCTTATTTATCCAGTAGAGCTGACAGCATTGCCTGTATTAGGTGTCAGAAGGAAGAGGTCCCTCCCCTTGGCGAGTTCTTTAGCTTTCTTAGGGCAAAGTGACAGGAGGTTCCGTGTCTTGATAGACATCTTATGATGGCTATTTTTAGGAGCCTGTAGAGGGTAAGTTTGATTCATGTCAGCACTTTCTGGGTCCACACCGTCAGGAGGAGATATTACTTGTCCAAACCTACCAAGACTTCCTTATAGGGAAGGATTCTATTTCTCTGATAAGCTGTAGAGTCAGTGAGCAAGGAGCATCGAGGGTGAGGAGCTCCACATGTTTGCCCAGCTGGCTGCTTACACACATGGCTTGCAGCATGTATGAGATGCAGCTGAATGGTCCTCATATCTTTGCTGGGCTTTGCTCAACTCCTTACATGGATAATGCAGTGCCCAGCATTCGAGGAGTAGTTCTGCTGCCTGTCTGCTCAGGCAGATCAAGTTGTTGACACTGAGCAGAAAAGTTATCCTTCAACAGAGGGGGTATCCAGTTGTGAAGCTCTTCCTCTGCACTGATCACGTTTTTCAAATGTTTAACATTTTAAAGGGAAAATTATCTGTGTATTTTGGAACCAATTGTATTAAGTTAGTGGCTAATGTGTAGATGTACCCTGCAGGGCAGTGGAAAATCTCTATTCATGGTGGTAGCCTGTGATCTCTGGGATACCCTTCTACTGGGGCTGGGGTTAGGCAGGGCACCAGGCTGCTGGGTTTAGAGCTCACAGGTGTGTGCAGAAGTGGGGCTGCGCAGGTGTTTGTGAGGTTGAGGCAAAGGAGAAGCTGTGATAGAAGCTAAGGACCCCAAAAGTCTTTTTGAACTGGAAAGATGACTGTTTATGGTNAGACAATAGGTCTGTTGGCATGTTAAGGTGCACTTGCTTTCAGTAAGGGCCCTTACAAAATGGCCTAAATGAAAAATATGTCAAATACTCCTTAAGAGAAATTAAAGGTGAGATTTCTGATTCTATAAGGAGCTTTCAGAAAATTTAAAAGGGTCAAAGAAATATTTTGCAGTGATCTGGTCATTGTTCTGATCCTGGCAGTGTTCTCTGCATTGTCAGAGGACACTGTGAGTCTTGAGGGATTATTTTGATATTTCAGGGAGTCCAGTTTAGCAAAAACTGAATGCCCCACCCCTAGCAAAAAAATAAAAGAAAGGTTCAAGCAACTGCAATATATGGGAAAGACCAGAATGCTGTGGATTTTTCTAACTTCATTTAACCCTTATTTATGGGCAGAGTTATTATCCAGAAGGCTGTTTGTGCTGAAGAAAACGGTGGTGTGTTTTGAGTTTGTTTTTTTGTTTTGTTTTGTTCCTTGCTTTATCTGTGTCCACTTTCTAGTAATTTTGTTGCTAGAGACATTTTGGCCAGGTCCCAGTTATTGGGTGGGGTGGATGGGGTTGTTGTAACTCTTTATCACCAGCTAAACAGAGACCCAATCCACACAAATCCTTATTTCCAAATTAGTAACAAAGTTCCTGATTTCCCCAAAACCACTGGGTTCTGTGCTTTAGGGCCCCAAGCTTTGCAGTGTGATGCTTTGCTCACCTCTCTTGGCTGGTGGGTACTGGGACTGAGTACAGTTGTGCTGAGGGGCAGTGGCCTCGTGCTCACTGTAACTGAGGAAAGGGCTGGACAGGATGAAAAGCCCTGGGAAAAGGTGCTGCTGGGTGTTAAAGCATTAAACTGCTCCATCTGCTTGTTATCTTTTGGATGAATGACAAGAAGTGAATCATCTTAGGAGTTTATTAGGCAGACATCAGATATTTCAAGGTACTGTCTTTAAAAGGGTTTAAAACATCGGATATCTTAGAAAATTAGAGAGGAGAAAATTTGAGAGTCTCCTAGGAAACTCGTGTATATTTAGCCTTCTATGGAAGACTAGAGGGATTATTTTTGATATTTTTTTATTAAGTTAAGCTAGAATTGTGCCTACAGTATGATACCTGCTCATTGTTAATGTCTGCTTCTTGATTAATACAGCTGGACACCTTTTCTAGTAGACATCACTGAGTGCATGATTATACAGCTTCCAAACCCCTCTGAGAAGCAGGTTGTCCTCTTCCCATCCTTGCCTTGGTTTCATAACTTGTGCAATCAATGCCATAGGTTTTAGAGAGGCTGCTTCTCATTCACATAAGAATTAACAGCCTGATGGATTTAGATTCTTGCCATGTGAGGCAGAGAAACATTAGCAGAAGAACTCTTGAGAAACTGAGGTCTGTTTTGAGAACAGAGCTGCCTAGAAATACAATTGTAGAAAGAATAAAAAACCACCATTAATACAGGAGAGAAAATTTCAAGTGTGATACTGTGAGGTTTAAAAGAATAGTTAAAAACATCTCTGAGTTTAAATCACTTGACTGCAGATTAATTTGTCTTTTTTCCTAAGCATTTTGTGTAACTTTCCAGTTTACAGATTTTTAAAACTTGTAACTTCACACTTGCTTTGCAGCTGTGCAAAAACTTTTGGATGAGACTTGGCGTTTAATTAATGTGCCCTTCTGAAATATCTAGGTGTGATATGTGCTGTAGTTGCCCTGTTGATAGTATCCTTTTGAACACATTTCATTAACTTAGGGGGGAAGTGCCTTGAGCAGCACTTATTTGTAAACATGTTCCTTTTCTAATTGCTTTTGTGCTTGAATGTGTATAATCAAGGGGATACAAAAGGCTCTGGAGCCCTGCTTTTGCAGGGACTTCTTGTTTTAACATGCCTCCCAGTGGCACTGTTAGAGCATTAATGTAATTTAAACCCTTGCTACTTGACATTTAAGTGCTCTGTGGTAAACCAGTCAGTTGAAAGTTCTTCTTGGCAGTGGGTATAAGATGTAATAAAGCCTTAGTGAAACAAGGGCAAATTTCCAGGTTGCTTGTTTCATATCTCCTTACAGACAATTTCTTTCTCTGCTTGTCATTGGCTAAATTTGTCACCTTTTTCTTGCTTTATGCAAGATTAACTCAAATATCTTGTTACTATCTTGTACAATGTCTCTGTACCCGGGGGGGGGGGGGGGCTTAAAACAGTATTTTAGAAATATTGTGGAGTTGTTTGATGGGAGTAAAGCTCTGCCACATAACTCCTGTTAACACTTGGAGTTACCCTGTGTGCTCTTAAAATGTTATATTTTGTGTAATTTGCTTTAAATTCCACTGTTTCTACCAAGGTTTGTCATTCACCAGAGCCTCCAAGGGCTACAGGTATTCTTTTTTAAATGATGCTAAAGCTGTGAATTACTAAGAATGGATCTTGTTTAAAGGAAAAATCATTATTTTTTGAACAATTTTTCTGGTAGCAACATTAAGGAAAAGTTTCTACTAATATGTGTGGGTAGTCTCTACTTTTGAGGGACTCCTTGCTTAGCAGCAGTTGAAGGAAGAAAAGGAGGCAAAGTTCTTCTGAAAACTTTGCAAACAAAACTAAGCTGTGGTTTTTGTGTGTTGTTTCCAACAGTGTCCCAAGGGGATGTCTTGGTGTGCAGCAGTCTGTTGTCCAAGTTGCCTGTCCTGGGACACCTTTATGCCATGCCTTGCCTGTCCTGTGTCAGCAGTGTGGGTTGTGACATGTCACTTGTGAGGTTCACAGGGCTGTGGCTGGGGCTGTTCTGGGCTGGATCCTGGATGGTGTCATGTCACGGGTCAAAGCAGTAGCAGGAAGCTGGTCTGGATGGCATCAGAGAGGCACTTTTGCATTTTTTATGACTGAATTTATATTGAAGCTTGTCCTCTTCCTACCCATAAGGACACTTGGGACTGGTGACCTTGTCCAACAAATCACCAGTCCTAGGGAATCCTTCTGGAGTCATAGCTGGAGCTAGATCAGGCATAATATGAAGACCCAATCCAAAAGTTGCAAGTGAAACCCTGCTGTTTCCTAAGAAAGCCCATAGCACTTTGAGCAAAGCTACTGTTGACATTCCTGCTCTCACTCCACAGCTTCATGTGGAGTTTGCAGCACAAGAGCTCTCCAAGTGCTTCAGCTGACAATTGCAGTGCTGCTTGCCCTCCAGCCCAGGAGTTTTCTGTCAGTGCATTTTAGTGAGTTTATCTCTCTCTGGTTGTATCCAAAGCAATGTCTGTTCAGAGATGACCTACTCAAGTAGTGAATGTAACAAGAAATAAGGACACTTGGAGAAATACTTTTTACTGACTTTAGAGCTCTGCAATTAAAAACAATCACAGGCTTGCTTTCATGCAACAGGCATCGTCATCATGCATCACACAGTTACACAAGATTTTAGCAAATCTTTACTAGTTACTGGTAGCTTTTCATTATTTTTCTCCTAAACATTTGGGTGGCTTGTTTGCAGTATCACTTCCACTGTGGACACTTGTCCAGTCTCTGTCTCTACTCAAGCAAGGATACTCAGCTGTATCCTTGAAGTAAAGGACCCAGTGTGACACCAGATCAGGGTGCTACACATTCAGATCACCATCTGCAGAGCAGAAGCCTGTGAAGCACTGCACTCAGCATCTTCAGCATTTGCATCCCAAAACATCCTAGTTGGTCTTATGAGCCTGTGCTCTGTCCAAGGGCTGGTTACATGTGCTGGGAAGGACTCTTAGATTTCCACTGGGAAAACAACATACTTTTCTTGTTGGTAATAGAGACAAAGTTATATAGATTTGTGCAATGGGAGGGTTATCCATTTCCCACTGCCTCAGTTGCAAAACCAAGCATGAGACATCTGCATCACTCATGTTTCATCCCAGTTGTTGCAGACATAGACCCACAGTAGGGCTTTTCATCACTTAAACATTCCTTCTCACTCAGGCTTGTGTGGAAGAAGAAGGTTGATGAAACACATAAGCTTTCTTTTTAGCTTATGTGGGTCACAGTTTTAACTGCAGAATTCTTGAGGGTCACTTAAGAAAATTATCTCTATGGTCATTTTGATTTTAATCATGGTTGGTTCCCAGTGGCGGCTCTCAGCTGCATCCATTGCCCTGTTCTCTTCACAGTCATTATTTTATCTTTAACTTTTGTGCCTATGCAAATCCAAGACATGTTAGTAATAAAGAAAATTGGAAATATACATTTGGTCTGGAAAGGCTTGTGCAAAGCAGATTGAGTTTTTATGCTGTTCCCTGAGTAGAGGGAAATAGGCCTCCACATTTCCATTTAAAACCAGGTTCTTTGTCTCTGCCTTGACTCTCTTCCTATGCTTGTTATGCTGCAACCAAAAGTGAGCTGTAAAAGGGCTGAGTTTACAGATTTGAGTCTACCAGTTGGGTTCCTGTCACTCAGCTTTATAGTCAATAGGTGTTGCTCAAAAATAGAACATCTTATGTAAGATGCTGTTGGCACTAGCAAATCACCAAATATTTGCTCTAATTGGCTTAATTTCAAGAGATGTATAAAGAACAGAAAAGAATGAATGGCCTGTCACAACTTTATCACAGCTTCTGATGGTGATAGACAAACCCAGCTTGAGTCCTCCTAAGAAAGGAGAAAAAATGTGCCAAAGTTGCAAAATGCGTACCCCAAAAAGTTCAGAAAACCAGATTCCCTGAAGACAGGCCAAGAAGGGCATCTGAGTGGGGAGGTACCACCAAGAGAATCCCTACTCATGTTTGTAAACTACCATGTTTGTTTTGAAGACTATTATGAGTTCTGATGCCAACTGAGAATGAAGGGCACAGCCAAATGTAAGCTGTAAGCCCTGATAAGGCAACTCTTCCCTTACCCACCCCAGCTGTAACAAGTGGCTTGGATGTGTCTTTATAAAAGCCAACAAAGCCTCTCAGTGTGTTTACCTGCTGTGTGGCTCCCCAAATCATCCTGGCACTGTAGTCTGACATTCTGAGTCACCTCTCCTGAGTAGCAAGCTCTGGCATGGCTGCTAATTCCCTGAGGAGTGAAGCACAGCCCAACACCTTGTTTAAAGTGATGTAGGTTTTGTCTCTATGTCTGGTAAATCCCTGCAAAGAGCCCCAGGTGAGGATTGTTCACTGAGTCCCAGTGAAAAGCTTAGTTTTAAGTACTCCCTGGCTCCAAAGTTTTGCTAGAAATGGTGCTGGATCATGCTGAGATTTTGGTGGTTGAATGGAAGGACTGAGAAATAGTTGAGGGACTGGGCTAAGGCTCCAAAAACTTTGATTTCTGCCACATATCCTAGGCAAATTACTTACAACATGAAGTTGTTTCCTTTCACTGCTTAACTCTCAAAATGTGAAAGGGGGTAACAACCCATGGAGACTGGTTGAGACCCAGAAGAAAATATTTTGTCTGATGTCTTTCAAAAGAAAGTCTTTCTAAATTCCATCTTCTTTCGTCAGTCTGAATATGACAAAACCTAGAAAGTTTTCTCTGTTCTACCAGTGTATATTTCTTGCTGCTGTTTCATTCGGGTAAAGGAGTGAACTGCAAAGATGCAACCTGACATTTTTTAGCTGGTAATACATTATTATTTGTATAAAGATAGATTAGCTAGGTTCAGTAGAGTTCAAAATTCTATTTTCTCCTGGTTAACTGGACATAGAAAGCTATCAAATCCTATTAAGTTACTTAGCTGGAAATCTAGCTTGGTTCCCTATCATCTAGTGCAATGTGAGGCCTAATCTAATTTTCAGGCAGTATGCTCAAAACTAGTGGGTTTTTCATGTACTCTTCAAAATTCTAAGTATTTCAAAATGTCTTCTTTTTTTCCCTCTTTTCAATGGCTTCATCTTCAATCTTATGAGAAGGTATGTACTCTTTTAGAAAAATACTGACTACTGATTGGTAAAATTAAAGTAAACTTGGAGAAGTTTCACTAAATGGTTTAACATCTTAGTACTATATATGTTAAGGTATCTGAAATACAATTCATCATGTATAGGTCCTATTAGTAGTCTTCATCCTTCTTTTACCCATAATAGGCATGACCCTTTATGTAGAATTCAACAAATTGGTCCTGGGACCAATCAGCTTTTCAGATAGGTGCAGAATAACTATTTATAGTGCTACTCAGAGAAACTAGTCTGTCTCTTCATCTCTTAAATGCTTAGCCTCCCTCTCCTCTTTCCTAAGTAAAGAATCTCCCAAAATGGAGGAGTTTTCTTTGGAGGGTCAGGGCAACAGTTAGTGATGTTGATTGACATGCAAAATCTAAACACATTATGAGAATAAATGGCAGTGCAGTCAGAGGGAAACCTCCAAAAGACTCTTTCTCTTTATTACTTTCAATTTGCAGCAAATTACAAATTGTGACCAAACATTTAAGGGTGAGAAGAAATCACTTCAAATGCTTCCATCCATGGCTTTCTTGCTCTTGGTCTCATCACTGTTTGTTGTACAGTGCAAATGAAAAAAACCTGCCAAATCTCTCTGTTTTAAACTGTTTTGTTTTGTTTCTTTTGAAGATAAGTCATATTGATCTCGAAGGACATGACCAAAGGGTCATCAGGTGGTTCAAAATTTTGGAAAATATTTTTAAACTATAAATAATTAGTTTTAGTACAGCGCTATGGGAAAACATTGTATTTCAAGTTTCAGTAACCCGTTTCTTGTCCTCATGTACCTACTTCAGGTGTTTTTTTTAGTTTCTTGTTTTTTATTTTATTTATTTTATTTTGGTTTGGTTGTTGTGTGTGGTTTTTTTAAATTTGTCTTTACCAAACAAGTGAAACTGGTACCAACTGGGTAAAAAAGTTCTGAGCTCCACACTACAAAATACTTTTGACATCCCCAGGCTTCACTCCCGTGTTAAATCATGCACCATGCCTTACACCCTACAGCTACTAAAGCACTTAAAATCTCAGGCAGGTCAGCAAATCCATCAGCTGAGGTTACTCATTCATTTCCTTGCAGTCTCCAAACCAGAACCAAACACACAACACTTCACTGCAGCTCTTACCCAGGGCTCTACTGCCTTTCCCCTGTGGGCCTGAGATCAGCATACACTCATTTACCTTGATGCTCTTGAGGTCGATGGCGGGTTCTTTGGGCTTGGCTGGCGCAGGTGCCGGTGCTGGCGCAGGCGCTGGTGCTGCAGCTGCTGCTGGTTTCTTTACGTCCTTCTTTGGTGCCATTTTGTGTTGCTTAAACTGGAAAGTAAAAGTGGCCCCCCCCCAAAAAAAAAGTTTTTTTAAAAAAAAAAACAAATCCAAACAAAAACCACTTAACAAGTGATTCCTGGGAGTGGTGCAATGGTCAGAATGAGCCACAGCCTGTGCCCTGGAGGAGGACCCGATGTGCTAAACCCTGCAAGGGCATATATATATTTCACTTAGTGCCTCATACAGTCCTGACACATGCAGCTGGATTGGACAGCCTGATAATCAAGGGGGATGTCATTCTAGCTAGAGCTATAAATGGAATATTAGAGTTCAGGGCTTTATGAGATCAAGGGACTTTTTTCCCCTTTAAAACCCAATCCACCTCGCCTGTCTTTTTTATGCATGCAAAGGAGAGGGAAATATAACAAGCCCAGTTTCATATCTGCTGTTGATCTGAAATTTGGGCATGGATTGAACAGTCGTTTTTCTCATGAGAATTTTAGTTCTGCTTAAGTAATAAATCTTCTTTCTTGCCTTCCCTCCTGGCCCCTTTTCCCCCCATGCCTGTGTAGTACTCCAGGAGGATTCAGTTTCAAATAGTAATTTTGACTTTCATGGCTGGGGAGATCATAATTTTACAGCCCCATTTGCCTCTCTCTCTACAGCCCCTCTCTCCTCCTCTGCTTCCTTTCTGTTCAAGGAAGTGTTGCTCAAGCAAAGGCTCTGGGTGTTTAAAAATAAAGCAGACAAATACGGAAAACACCACAGTACCTTCAGCCAAGGCATCTCTCCCTGACCTGACCCCGGGTGTCTTTCAGCTGTTCTTACTATTCCTTTCCATCACATTAAGACTGTGTTTAAAATTGAAAATTGCTTCCTTTAATCTTCTTCTTTGATCTTCTTTTTCCTCCCCTAGGGATAAGCTGCACCCTAATAGAATGGAGATCAGCTGGATGTTGTCTTGCCACACTGAAAGGTTTCCGTTTGTAATGTATTTATTATGGGAAAGTAGCCATCAGGCAATGGAGGCACTTCTGTTTTCACCTTGTTTGCCTGCCATCCTGTGACCCCCGTTTATCTTTCTACCCATCAGTCTCCTGATGGACATCCCTGTCTCCATGCTCTCCAAGAGACACAGGTTTCAGGAGAAGGTGGCTCTGTGTTTTTCACTAGACTTTTTCCATGATAGTAAAACAGCTTCTAACTCTTTCAGACTTGATGGTTTCCCTGTGTCCCTATAATTGGGATTTTCCACAGGAAAATCCAGGAGTGCTGATTTTTCCTCCCTTGTCTAGAAATCCCTCTTGTATTTACTCTGAAGATTCCTAAAGTTTTGTGCTAGTAAGTGCAGGGCTTTTGATGGAGCCCATGTTTCTGTCTCATGAACTGTACTGTAGAGTGTTCTATACTTAGCAGTTAAAAGCTTGAAGACCGGGACATCCAAAATTAGGCAGGATATCCAAGCACTTGCATTTTAGATTAATGTGTTTTAAGGAAGGTAAACTTACCAAAAATATGCACACCAAGAAGAGGGATGGAGAGTGGCTCAAGGTGTACTTTTATGTAGGATCATGCTCACATCTCTTCTTTGCTACAGCCCATGCCCTTGAGCAAGGGACTTGTTGGAAGCTGAGTCATCCCTTTTGAATCAGTACACCTATAATGATGGATATAATTTGGAGCCTTGGCTCAATCTCTGCTTTAGGCAACACAAACCAGGAAGGACTTTATTTCCTATTTCTCTGCCTTTAGTCTGAAGCCTGTGATATATGAGCTCTGCTGGCTGCCTCCAAGGTGCTTTATGGAGGGATTCCTGCTCTGCTAGACTGTCTGGGAAGGTGATAGCATGGATAATCTGCACTGCTGCTGATTAGCAGGAGCCTGTGGACTGCTATCCCCAAGGGGGCTGATGGGGGCATCTCCAGTGATTCTAATGTTTTACATTGCACAAACTAAACTTCAGTGAATACATCAGCAGAGTGAATCCAGGAGGTGTAACTCGGATGGAAATAGTGTAAACCAATTTTTATGAATCCCTACACCTGTGAGAAATTTCACTGCAAGAAAGAATTGCTGATGATCTAATAATTTCAAGGATCACCTGTGATTTGCAATGAAATAAGCCTGAAAGCCACCATTAAATATATTTGTTAAAGGAATGAAGGATTTCAGGAATGAAGAACAAACTTAGTGTTGTTTTTTCACAATCGTGGCCTGTGTAAGAACGTAGATGTGTCTAGATGTGTTTCATTCTGCCAGTAAAGGGGGTTTTGTGAAGTGCTGACCCAAAATAACTGTATGTTGATTGGATGAGAAGATAAAACAGGTATGGAGGAGGAGGATAGCAGGTCCTTATTTCAGTTACTGGGTTAAGGATTTGGATCCAGTCAGTTCTCTGGTGCTGGGACAGGACACCACAAGTTTATCTGCCTGTCAATCTTGGATGTGACCCAAGACATCTCTGGGAACACATCAGGTTTGCTCCTTGGGGAGCAAAGTCATTCCAGGTGATGCAGAGATGTGTACCTGTGGCATGAAGCTGTGTCAGGAGACGACTGGGTTAGATATCAGCAAAATGATTTTCATTCAGAGGGTGGTCAAGCACTGGAACAGGCTCCCCAGGGTAGTGGTCACAGCACAAAGCCTGACAGAGTTCAAGAAATGTTTGGTCAGTGTTCTCAGGGACAGGGTGTGATTGTTGGGGCTGCCCTGTGCAGGACCAGCAGTTGGACTCAGTGATCCTTGTGGATCCCTTTCAACTCAGGATATTCTGTGATTCTGTGATCCTGCAGGGGAGGTTTGCAGTTCTCTGGTAGTGCTATGCTATCTCACCCTAGGCTGTGGGTTCCAGGGGCTGCAGCAGGAAGGCTCCTCTTTCACTTTTAGCAGCCACTTTTTGCAAGCAGGATTGCCAGAGAAAAATCCAGGCTCTCCCTTGTGCTTGCTAGGACTTGCTGAGATCCAGGTCCAAGGGAAGGGAGCAGCAGCTGGGAATGACAATTCATAGGCATCTGCCTTGTTGGGTGCACAGCTCCTGGGCAGTGCATGGATGCTTCTCTCCTGCAAAAGAATTCATGTTTAGGGGAAAGAAAAGTGATGGAGCTTCAGGTTTCCCAAGGGCCCAGAAAATTCAGTAGTGAGAAAGGTGTTGGTTGGAAGCCATGTCCTGTTAGCTCTGCTACTCACTGACACAAGGGGCAGCTTGCTTGGGGCTTGCCTCTTTTTTATTGGTTTAATTGATGAGGATATGGTTCTGGCCAATGCAAAACTTTTATGCATTTGGGGTGGATTTAGTTGAACTAACATAAGGGAAGTGTGTTTTATGTCCAGATCATTGAAGTGATTCATTCTGACACTTCTAAAGTGGAATGTGTTCCTTTTGTCAGGCTAAAGTCACAGGGAGGTGCTATCAATTGCAGCACCAGAATGGAAATGGGAATATCTGTATTGGGCTGCACTCCCTGTGTGTTTACTCTGAGATTTCTGTCTTTCTGTTCCAGTTGTCAAAGGAGAGCTCTGTTTTGGACTCCCTGGGTACAGGAAGCCCAAACCAGAGCTCTCCTTTTAAAAACCCATACTACAAAGTAGAAGACAAGATCCCCTGTATTTCAGGGGACTGTGCAAGCCCTGGAGCTGTTGGGAGAGAAGGTGAGTGCTGTTGCTTCTGCACTTTTTCATTATGAACTCCCTTTAAGACTTTTGCCTTTTGCTGTCTGAAATCCCTGAAAATGCAATTAACTTCCTATTTGTTTAGTGGAATTGATGAGTTCATGGCAGGATGCTCGATCAAGTACCAGGGGAAATGTTGGTTGCTCAGATGGCTCTGATGGGAGTTTGCTTTCAGGCAATGTGTGAGAATATAGCCTGTTTACAAACACCTAAGTACAGTCAGCATATTCCACTCTTTTTCCAGAGACTTTCTTCTGTCCCATGCACACTTACTTGCTACAGTTTCAGCTAATGTGTTTTCTCTTTCCTATAATCAGCTGCTATCTGACACCTGTTGCTGTTAAATATTTGCTGTGTTCCTCTTCTGAAGGCTGGGTGGCTGCAAAGTCAGCAGGAAAAATTACAAGTGTACATGCACCACCTGGCAAGCAGCAATCTCTGAGAGAGATTGCAACGGTCTGGAGCTGTCCCCTGGTACAAACATATATTTTATTCAGCCCATAAGTGAGAAGTGGTCTCGTTTTCTAATGCAAATACAGGGATACTGACGGAGGAGCCTGCTGAACACAAACAAGGGAGGTTCGGTGAAATTAAAAACTAAAACATGCAAATGATGTTTTTTTCCAACACCAGTTTAACTGTACACCTTGGAAGATTGTTTGAAGCCAAGAACCTAATAAGATCCAGGAAGGAACTGGGTGTTTAGGCAGTTATCAGGAATATATGACTTACAATAATTCACAACAGATTTGGAAAGAATATATAATCCATTTTACTGTGCTTGAGCAGTTCTTGAACTGATGGAGACTGGGTGCATTTTTCCACACCAAGATGCTGCAGAGTTCCTTGTGCTCTCTTCAATGTGTAATTTTTGCCACTAGAGAGAGGGACTGCTTGTCTGGTTTGGTTGTTACCTGTTTCATCAAAGGTCTAAGTATTAAGCCAGGGATCCACTTGCACAAACTTTAAGGTCTCAGCTTTAGCCACAATGCTGGCTGTGTGCCACAGAGTGCCTAATTAATCTGCTAATGATTTGGCTTTTCAGTGCTCACAGCATGAAAGCCAACTTTCAACAAAATAGCAAAGCCTTTTGCTATCCAAGGTGCTCAGAGCTGCAGAACACCCTGATGAGCTGTAGACACTTGTGTAGAAGAGAGTCAGGCCCAAAAATTTGCCTGGTCAGCATGTTTTATGGATCTTGGTCTGAGGACCCTGTCATGAAGGTGTTCTGGGAGCAGGGTACAGTATGGGAGGGGATCTGGAGCTGACTGCAGGAGTGTTACCAGCCGTCAGGGGTGGCCCCATGGGATTTGCAGGTGGTGGGAAATAGGGCAGTGATGGGTGAACACTGGGCACAGCTTTATATAATGGCACAAAGACTGGATTACATGGACAAATGAAGGGCTCTGTTGGCTGGAGAGAAGATTTGTCTCTTGGCTCCTTTAAGTGCTGCGTAAGGTGTTGCTAGCCTGAATGCAGCCAGGGGCACGTAGCAGTCACAGGGCAGTGGAGGCTGAAGTCAAACCTTGCTGAAGGAGCAGGCAAAGGAATGAGCATCTAAGGAAAGGGAAAGAAGGCACCAACTGGTGTGCCACATATAGCACACGGCTGACTTAGCACTTGTGCCACGCTGTCCTTCTGCTCAAGGTTTTCTAATTCTGTCCCAGACGATGTCAGTGTCCCCCAGCAACTGGCAGCAGCACATACAAGGCATACCCGAGCCGAGGAGCGTCTCAGTCAGTCCCGCCTTGCCCCACGAGGGGTGCTTGAGGCGGGGAGCAGCTTCCTGAAGGCGTGTCTGCTTTTCAGCCTTGCCCGGGTGACTTGGGGGCTCCCTTTAACCTCACCTTTGGGCAGCTCACCTTCCTCATGCCATTATTCTCTGTGGAAGAAAGTGTCACTTAAGCCCTTTGCAGTTTGCTTTCCACTGTCCTGTAAAGCTTCCAGTTATTTTCTTGGCACCTTGGTTTCCTCATCATGAGCCCCAGTTTATAGATAGTTTATAGATCACTGAGCAGCCAGGCTCTGAAACCAAAGTGCCTGGCTGAATGTAACAACAGTGTGCATGAACAGAGGGTGATGGAGGCAGAGTGTGTGCACCCAATCCCACCAGGCAGGACTCTCCACCAAGCAGAGCACTAGCCAGCAGTCCTGGAGGGTTACCATGTAGTTTGAGACATAACCATTACACATGGGATGTTAAATTCAGCATGCTCCCTCACACTGAGTAAGATAAACCCCGGGTGCTGCTTTGGGCAATTGGGATTCCTGTGTCTTCAGAGTTCCACAGCCTGTGTATGAGCTGCAGAGATTCCCTTGCCTTTTCCTTCCTCTCTTTTCCCTGGAGCATGCAGCAGAGGATTTAAATTACTGCCATTTAGAATGACCTGTCTTTCTTGGGTCCCATTTTAATCTACTAGGAGATGGAGTGACTTCAGGCTTGAAAAGGGCATTGAAAGACAGCTCAGTAACTGGCCTGGACTCCCCACGTACTTGCATTGCCTGCAGGGTTTTGTTATGACTTACAGGGCATCAGCCTCTTTTCTTTCACTTTTTTTCTTCTCCTTCTCACTTTTGACACAAAATGCTCCAGGTCTTGAGTCAGACCAGGAACCAAAGGACTAACTGGCTTAATGTGATGTGGTTTAAATTTTGCTGATTTCTTTTAGGGTTCAACTGGGCTTGAAATCTAACTACACTCAAAGGTCATATCTGTTTTTAGGAAATCTGGCACTATCACAATCTAGACCTCTTTTTCTCTTCAGTCATTAGTAAGACTTCTCAATGAGGTATGGATGGCTTTCAAGACATGGAGCTTGGAGATACGAGCATCATTCTCTGAAATCATATATTCTCTGTCCTTGTCACTGGAATCCCGTCTTTGCCAAGCACACAGTCTGCATTTGCTTAAATACTGCTAAAAGCCCAGACATTCCAAAATGTGTTTAATACACTAGACCACCCCGTTTTCACATTACCTGCATAATTCTTGCTGTTGTGTTAGAATTTAAGTGGTATGTGTCTCAGTGGTATGCAAACCTTGAGACAGCCCAGCAAAAATGAAGCTGTAGGAACCAAAATTTTTCAGCTATTTCCATGTTTAGCAGTAAGTACTTTGGATTTATGAAACCTGTGTAGGTTTCAGATAATACTTGTGCATTTTGAATCATATCCATGAAGATGACTGTCTTGGAGAGAGGTGGCCATAACTACATTATCATATGATCAATTGCATTATATATATCTCAGAAAGCTCTTTTAAGTAAGTAGCATTGTCAAAGCTTATTAAGCCCTGAGAGAGTCCTCACAAATATCAAGAATTTATCTGTGCCACAGTTGTCTGAGAGGACACAAATGAACATAAAGCATTTCATGAGCTCCTCTTTTCTCATGAATCACTATGACAATGTTTCTAAGCATCCTGTGTAAAAAAGTGTCTGTGTGCAGAGAACTGACATGGAAAGATGGAGCTGACAGTTTGGGCTGGAGGTTTGGGAGTCTGAGGTTATTGTGTCTGGTGGCAGTGTTCCCTGTGGCACTCCCAGCTGTGACATCCCTCTATAATTGATGGTGGGCATTTGGTCCAGCCTCCCAGACATCCCAACTCTATGATCTCTCTGAACTTATATTCTTCTGTACAATTAACAGGTGCTTTCTGATGGCACTGTATCTTTTTATCCTAGAAGGATGTTCATTCCCAGTGCCAAGAGAGGTGTCTTCCACCCAGCAGGCAAAGGAGGCTGCAGGCAGGGCCTGGCAGGGTTTTCTTGTACTTCTCCAACCAGTCAGGGGTAAAGAGCCTCCTTTTATAAATGTCACAAGATAACAATGTGTGTCTCAATGCTTTTGGGGGAGAGGGAAGACTCAGCAACCAGTCATGCTTCAGTCCAAGGTGAGAGAGCACACAGTGAACTTCTTCTTTTTCAAGGAGGCAAGAAGGTCCCTGCAGCCAGTGATACAATGGATAAACCTGGCCAAGCTGTTTAAAACTAGCTATGATGGAGCTTGGCCACCTGTGCTGTGCTCTTAATGTTTGTGTGTTCACTCTGTGTGTGAAAACAAACTTGGTGAAGCACTGCAAAATCTTCCCATTGAAGTTGCTCCTCATTGCAAGCAAGTTTTTTGGGGAGCAGTGACGTAGATGTAAGAAATGCCTCTCCTTCAGGGTCTGTCAAGAAGTTATGCTGGCTCTAAATAGACTGCTGCTGCTGCACTCCTAATTTAGCTGTAGGGAGGCAAGTGACATGGTGATGCTCAAGAATGTCACTTTGCTTCTTGTGTGACCTATGAGATCAGAGGTTGTTAGGAGATACACAGTTACTCTTGCAGAAGGTGCTGCTGGATACAGGAGGTGGAAATCCTGTGGGATTGGGCAAGATGTCAAAACACATGGGATGAAGGACCCCCTGGGAGGGTCTCTGGCTGTAGGGAGTGAGTGAACACCTTACATACCCAACAAAAGCTTTGTCTGTGCCTGGAGTTTGGCAGCCAGTGCAAGCTGCTTATGCCTCTGCCTGAAGCCCTTGCAATTATTATCTCTAAACCTGCAATTTCATACACAACACTTGTAATCAGGTGTTTAGTGGTCTCTTAGAGTGCAATATAAGCAAGGCTTATATTTCAGCCCCTTCTGTTTGAATAGCTAGTCCTGAGAGCCTTTCTTCTGCTTGTTAAACTTCTGTCAGAGTCAGATGTTTGCAATATGAGATGCTTCAAGATGCCAGCAAGCAGCTGATGACATGGTTTAGAAGACTGTTACTCCCAAAGGTAGTTCAAAAATGCCTGTTATTGTTATCAAATACTTTTCCCCAAACTCATCATCCCAAGCAACTTCATTAAGCTGATAGAACTGCCACAGCTGACTGTGGGTTGCTTTGGGTGTATGTGCAGGTTTTTTAACATTTTTCTTAGAAGGCTATTTCTACCTTTTTGCTTGAGAAATATTTGATCTTAGAAGTAGGAACAGCAAGTGCAACTGGACCCTAAGTGCCAAAGCTGATTTGGGTGATTGTTTATAGCAAAGACAGTTTAAGTCACAGTGGGAAGTACAGTGGAAGGCAGCTTCACTTCTGTAGTTCTGGGAGCTCTAAAATAGGTGGGAGATTGGGTCTTGAAAGGTTTTGCTGCCATGCAAGAGTTGTCTAACACAAAATCCAGTGTCATGACTCCTCTAAATTAACTGAGCTGCAGTGAACACAAGCCAGTGCACCCCCTTCAGAATCTGTCGTGAAATCGTTTCACGCGTGTTCATTTTTGATTTGTCCTTGTGAATATTACGTACAGGTAATGACTGATAAATTTCATTTATTAATTCTTATTGTGCTTAAGAGAGTTGGCAGGGACAAAGGAAATTGCTTGGATTTAAATTGCAAGCTTTTGGGAACTTAATATTTGTATAGCAGTTTTAAAAAGGTACCGTTTCCTAGTTTCAATGCTGTTCCTTGCAATGAGTGTGCAGGTTTCTTATTACAGTAAAATAATCTTGACATAATTGGGGGATGTGAGAATCAAGGCATCTGGGAATGTGGCTGTTGCTATTCTTTTGTTGGATGTGTCTTCCAAAGGATGGGAAGTAATGTAGTGTTAGCAGCCTCCTGCCAGTGCCTCTCTTCTTCCTGAGCTGAATGTCAGTTTAGCACAGCCTTTATAAGGGTACCTTGGAGTGGGGGGCTGTTCTACATTGAATAATGCCATAATAACCTGCTTGAGAGGTGTGAGGTTGGAGCATCACATTTGTGCCTGCTGCTGTTGGAGATGCCTGTCTCCCATCTGCAGTTTTTATGATCTGAAAGGAATTGAGACTCTCAGTCTCTTGTAAAATTAGATGGAGCTTATGTTTCTTCAGAGCATCACTGTAGTCTCTGCCATTTTCTCTTTGCATCTCTTTTTTCTTTTTCTTTTTTGCTTTTTTCTTTTCTGTTTTTAATCTTCTTGCTGTTCCAATTTTGCTGCCATTATGGAGGCAGAATTTTTATCTATCCTTTTAAAAGATGCAATTTCTACGAAGATTTTGTCTAGTGTTTTTATAATCCTAGCAGTAATTAAAAAACCATAATCAGCTCTGTCTGCTGTGGGTTTTAACACTTAATACAAATACACTGATAATCCTGGGTAGCATTTTTGCTTCTCTGTCTGAGAGTGGTGAATGCTAAAACACACCTTGCCTCCACTTCCAGCACATGTCATTTAGCAGATCTGCTTCCTTCACAGTAGAGCTCAAAACTGACATTCCTTGCAGGAGCTCAGGACTTTTGGACAACAAACCAATATGATTACCCAAAAGCTGTTTATTGTTTACATTACACCAAACTTAGGCCTTTTTGCAACCTGTGTTCACACAATCACGCACTGCTTGTTTGGTCCCTCTATCTTGTCCATGCCCTCTGCATGCACCTTTCTAAAAAGGTGATTGGTTCCAGTCCAGGATAGTACAGTCCTTCTCTATTTACTTTTCTCGCTGTCTTGTTATTCCATTTCTCAACATCTTCTCTTCCCAGTTCAGCACTGCTTATTTTCTGGTAACCTTGACAAATTCCTGAGGGCTCTGATAAGGGTAGCTGAAGATAGTTTGGCTGAGGCACTCTCTGGGTTCAAGTGCCTTACAGCAATTTCTCAATTCCTAATTCAAGTCCCACAGTCCTGTACTGAAGACACAGCACAGTTGTGAATCCTCGCTCCTGTGGTCTGTCTGCTGCCAGGGGGAGAGGAGCAGTTGTTTGCTGCAGTGGGATTAAACAGCTGAAGACAATAGGCCAGTAGAAAGAGGCAGTGGCAGCTCCTGGGAGAAGATGACATCTGCCAGGAGAATGTTTTGTTGGCAGCTTCAGCCACTGAGGGTTTCTTTTCCCTCTGGCGCAAACCTGCTTTCCCTGTCAGCCTTTGCTCAGTAATGAGGATGATAATTGTTATTTATGGGACAAGGATTTCAGCAGTCACAAGTGATTTTGAGAGACCTAGTCTTGGGTTTTCAGAAAGTGATGCACACTCTCCTCTTAAAAACAAAGCAAACCACCCTGCAGCCTCCTGTCACAGATTTTTAAACTGAACAGCCTCCAAATCAAGGTGTCTCAACTCACTTCATTTTGGAAATCAGCTACTACAGATGGATTTCTAAAGAGCAAGTGATGGCTAAGTCTGTTTCTAATAATGTCTCTAGAACCACAAAAACATGTATTATGCTGTACTTTGTGTGTTACATGTTTGGGATTTAAACTAAAGAGGAAAAGATCCTGATGGGAACCAGTGGTAAGAGGAGGACACAAGCAGACACAAATACAGGCAGGAAGTCTGGTAAGTGGGTACAAGGCACAGGGAGAGCTAGGAAAATGTGTAAACACAGAATTTTGGTACCTTGTACCTTGAAATGGTATCATCTACAAATACTGGGATGTTGAATTGACAGGAACAGTTAAACAAGGGTCTGGTGCAACATTTTCTGTTCTGAGTTTTGGGGGCAATCCAAGTCTGCACAGTGGCCAGGTCATGGGTCCTGAATCCCTGTCTCATGAGACAAAAGAAGATGCTCGACCCCTCTGGAAAGCAAAGACATGGGGAATTTCATTACTTCCAGTTCACTTTAAGATGATCACAGTTCAGTTTGTCTTCCAGTTCCCTGTTCCGGGTTTGAAAAGTCTTCTACTATGCCTGTTTTTTTTTCTTAATGCATTTAGTCCCTGCTGAAGGATGGTGCTTTTCACCTTTCTATGGCCATTGCAAACTGCCAGTTGGATTTTTGTGTGTTGTCTTTTCTTCCAGCCCTAAATCTGTGCCCATGAAAGGCTTCTAGCCCTGTGTCATATCTGAAGGTTGTGTGCAGTGATTTAGTGGAGCTGAAGAAAATGTGCCCAACAGCTATGGGGTTCTTGGGGTGCCTGGCCTGCTGTAGAACAGATGGCCGAGAGATCATTGCTGTTTTTAACAGCTCTTTGAGAGTCTTGGCCAGTCTTTGTGGTACCCTTAATTGTAACTCAGTTTTTGCAAAGGTGAATGACCTTTGTAGCAGTTAAGTAAAGTGTCTCAAACTTTCATGGTCCTTTTAAGCAGCTAGTGATAGTTTCTGAGCTGGTGGGCTGTGCATTCCTTGGGTTCATATGGCCTTGCATGTGTGCAAAGGACATTCAAACAAATACTCAGTTCCCTGTGACCTACCCTCACACAGCACATCTCCTGCAAGCTTCCAGGGCTGGGCATTGCTGGCTGGGAGCAGTAAGGTTTTCTGCCCAGCTTTCCCCCTCTAGCTGAACTGGCAGGCCTGGCCAGAGGCAAGATGAGAATTCTGCAATGGCTAAAGGGCTGGCAGCTATCTGAGAAGTGGGATGATACCTTCTTCCTGACCACTGTGAATCCAGCCAGAGCTCATCCTCTTGCCATGGCAGTACTTTCCTGACTCTGAAGTACAGGGAATAATCAATCGCAGAGCATGAACAATGAGTTAATCAGATGAGAAATGATTCACGTGTTTCTTCATCTGGGAAATGAAGTGCTTCTGTAAAGACTTTTCATTTCCCAGACTCTTTCACAAGACTCACAAGGGCATAATATTGGAGCCTTGGTATTAATTTTGCATTGTTTTGTTCTATATTTGTGTATTTGGAGTTTTAGGTACTGATTTCTTCTTCAGTAGCTTTTGAGCACTTTCTAAGTGCAGTAAAATTATTACTCTTTGCAGTGTGACAAATGCAGAAGAAGCATTGTCAGTTTTCAGGTTCTAACTGGGGTCCCTCTGTGATGTTCCATGCCAAGAAATAATAAGAAACTCTGCATCACAGATGCTGGAAAATGAGCAAAAGAAGTGAGAGAAAACCATAGCAGAGAGCAGCCAAATGGCTCTTTGGAACAGCTTCAGCTTGGCTTTTCTGCTCATTTGCAGACAGAGGAAGGACACTTCTCTGCTGAATCCAAGGCAACACTGTCTCATCTGGGCACCTTTCAAACCACCTCCAGACCTGTTCCCCAAGTTTCTTTCCTTTTGATAAAACGATGATGTTTAGAGAATTGTCAGTGTTATGTAGAGGTGTTATAAGCTTGAATCTAACTTTTAGTAGGTTAGACCTCCAGCCATTTTAAGTGGATGAAAGCTTTCTCCTAGTGGAATTCTCAAAGCTGCCTTCAAAAGTGGTGTGGGAGTACTGTCCTGAGCTGATTGGACAGAGGAAACAGTGGGAGCACATCTGGAAATGATGTGTCTGGATGGGGCTTTTGAGCAGCCTGGTCTAGTGGAAGGTGTCCCTGCCCATGGCAGGAGGTTGGAACAATATATAAGCTTTAAGGTCCCTTCCAACCCAAACCATCCTGGAATTCAGTGACCTTCCTCTCAGACCAGAGCTTAACTTATTAAAGGACACAGCTCAGCATGGACAGAGCATGAACTGTTCATAGATGAAAATGTGTTGAGGCTAGTAATGTAGTAGGATTTTCTTTTTTCCAAATGGTGCAATTCATTGAGGAATTTATTTGTCATTTACCTAAGGAAGATCCAAGCTGCATGTGGATCATTACAGGGTTTTGTTCAGGTATAGCTAATCCATTTTCTAACTGAATATTTTGACTGCAACCTCCATACTCTGAGTAATGTGATATGTGATTCACTCTTCTTGGCCTTGTTTCCTAAGAAGGTGAAGCTCCAGTATTTGCCTTGCTTGTTCATATTTCTGTATTCTCTCAGTGATATATTTTACCTTTTTTTTTTTTTTTTTACTCTAATTCCAGCAAAATCAGAAAGGAGGAGGGAAATTTGTAGGAAGGTGATTGCCTTCCTTACAGGTTTTGTAAAAATTGCAGAGAAGAGTCCCAAATCAGGCCCTCTTGTAGTAAAATATCATATTTAAAGCAGGAAAATCAAGGAAATGATGTCAGACCATATTTCTGTACAGAGAAACTCTATTTCCTCCTTGCTGACACCACCTGTCCCAAATTTGGGGTATAGGGAGTAAGTGCTAATATGATTCTCCTGGGGTTTACAAGGCAGTAATTCCACATTTGAATACATAGACTGTTCAGAGGAAGGCTAAGTGATTACTGGAATAAGCCAATGAGATTACTGCTGCTGAAAACCAGGGAATTGGGCCTACTGGCATTGTAAATATAATAAAAGGGACGTGAAGATAATGAAAGATGATTGTTCTGTTTTTAAAAGAGTCTGAGTGCTCCCAACCCCCAGATTCATGTCTACTCCTTTGGGATCCCTACATCAGGCTCTCTTCTCCATAAGCTTGGAAAGCATGGGGTCAGCCCTGCTGGAATGAGATATTCCCAGCCTCGGGGGGTGTAAACACCTTGGAGTTTATCCCCTGTGATGATGAACCACCAGGGGCTCCCAAATGCTTCCCACTGGCAACTTACCACTTGTGGTCAGGAGCCCAGCTTCTTGCAGATGAATTTTTCAGGCTTGCAAATATTGAGCACTGCAGTCTAATGGGATGGTGAGCACGATTCTGGGAACTGCTGTGCTGTGTCTGGGTGTGGCTGTCACCTACCTGCCACCTACTGTAGCTGTCACTCAGGTGGGGTTTGTCCTCTTTGCTATGGTGATAAATGAGCTATGAATTCTCAACAAGGGTATCCCTGGATGTAGGATATACTTCCATCCAAAGTTTGTATTTTATGGTGATTTTCTTGGAGTGTCCTAAAGTTTATTTCTGGAGGTGTGTCTCTATTTTTTCAGCCACTCATAAAAATCTGATCAATCCCTTACTAGGAGTGTCAGGATGGAGGCAGAACACCTAATTTACAGAGAAAACTGTTCCAAAAGTCTTCTGGGAATAGGAGAAACCCCTGCAATTAAGGGGTGCTTTGTTTGTCCCCTGTGAGGAAGCTGTTTGGCACCACTGTGATCTCCCCCTCACCACTTAGGGGTATCCTTAAAGAGGGGGATCTATAATAAAAGTTGGCAAAATGGTGGAAATATGATCGACTCCTCAGTCTCCTAAATGCCAGCAGTTATGTGGAACATTTGCTCTTCCCCTGTATGCAGCTCTGTACTACAGTGTAACTATTTATGGGCCTGGCTCCAATGGGGTTTATGGAAAGGAAAATACTACCAGTGGATTAGATTACTGCCTGCAAACGCTGCAAATGCTGCAGCAAACTGCAACTGCTGCAAAATGAGCTTTTCACAAGGGCTACTTGACACGTGTCCTGCTAGCAAGAAATTCCTCAGCCATGAGTAGATGGAGTTAAATGGCTCCTCACAGTCCTCCTCTTTTTTCCCTTCTTAAGGCTTATGAGTTGGTTTTAGTGCTGCCTCTGTGCCTCCTCCATTTCTGTCTGTCTTCCTTGATGCAGGCTCCAAGGGTGGCCAGTCATTAGAGGATCTGTTGTACTTTTTTGGCCAAATTTGTCATCTTTCACCCTTTGGGGTAAGTGAAGGTGTTGCAGGGCGTCTGAGAGTGAAGGGTGGCTGCAAGTTGTCCTGTCCAGAAAACAGGGTGGCAAAAACAAATGGTTTTTGTGCCTTTGAAGTTAAGGGACACATGAAAAAGAATTTAATTCTCTCCTTTCCTTTCTGCTGGCACTCTTATCATCTGGAATGTCCAAATACTGGGAATAGGGTTGTTCAGGGGAGGTCCTGAACTTCCCCCTGGAAGTCCTGAGAGCTGAAAGAGGGTTCAGGTTTCCTTGTGATAAGCTGGTTTTGCCTTCCCCCTTACACTGCATTTTGCCTTCTCCTTGCTGTTATGCTGTAAACTGGATTTTTGAAATGAACCAAAGTAAAAGCTGCAACCCTTTTACCCCAAAAGTGGCAGCATGGAGAGAGAAACAAGTGGGTGACTGAGGTAGGGAGAGAGAACAGAAATGTCTGCCACAGAATGAAGGGGCATGGACCACCATGCTAAGGTTGAAAGCTGTCTTGGGGAACACTTGGGCATACAAAACTTTGTGGGTGAGGCAATAGCAGACTGTCTTGGATCAGCAGCTATATTGAAAAGAATTGTTTCGTTCTGCTTTTCCCCAACTTTTGAGGGAGCAGGTTTAATGGTGACACAGGAAAAATCCTGCAGGATTCAGAGGCATACTGGTCCTCTCTGGGTCTCAGAGCAGCCGGGCATTGCACCTGCCCAGGAGGCAGAGATCTTCATGCTCATCCTCTGCTTTGAAAGGTTAATTGTGCCAGTGGGGTGGCACAAGGGTGAATGGCAATGTTCCTCCCCAGACTCCAGATATCACGTTTGCAGTAGTGCCAGCAGCCTTTTTAGGCTTGCAGAGCACCACCCAAGCCAAGCAACATCCCTTCTGCAGTAGTAACATCCCTGATCCTTGCTCCAGAGCTGGGAAGGAGCTCTCTGAAGCCCAGCTGGTATGTTGTGATATTTTGTAATCTTTGGGATTGCAGGAGGTGTGTAAATACATTTGTCCTAAAGTGAGAGTGGCGGTGTATCTGTTTCCAGTTCATGGGAAGGGGATGTTTGATGAGTGACATCCTCAGTCTTGGAAGAGTTTGCTTGTTCTTTCGAAAAACCACAAACAAACAAACAACTCAAACCCAAACAAATAAAAATCAACAAAATTCTGCCTGTCAGATATTGCTGGGATCCAACCAAGACTTGCTCTTAAGGTCAGGCACAAACAAGCTTATTAGCTACACCTCAAATTTGACCAACTGTTCAAAATTAAGTAATTCCCCCTGACTCCTATATTCAGCTGTTGCAGAGGGGCTGGACCCTAAACTGCCCTCAATCAGTTTAAGGCCATCCAGCTCCAGGATTGCCCTACATAAAGGTAAAAAATACCTTTTACCAAGGTCATCAAACCCTGCTTGGTAAGTTGAGAGGCACAGCTATGGAGGTGCTGAAGTATCCATTTACACCAGCTGTGACACTGAATTTGGGGGTTTAAGTCTATGTTGGCCTGGACTTATTGGCTTCCTGATGCATTAAGAGTGAGTTTGCACGGTAACACTGCACCCCTGCTGTGCACAGAGATCCCCCTGAAAACCTGAAACAGCACATGGCCTGAGACCCCCCACTCCTTGAGGCCCAATTCATCCCTGTGCTTCTCTGTCCTCATGCATGGCCAAAGCAGGGGGGTGCCTGCAAATTCCCAAGGCAATCAGCAGGTGAGGGAGACCAAGGTTGCTCTAGCCCTGTTGGGGCGAGAGAGAGCATTGCAAGCCCATCTACAGGAGCCATTTCAGCTCTACTAGTCTGGGTTTTTCCCTTGACAAATACCTCAGTGGGGAGCCTTGGTACCCTTACATATGTGCCCAGTTGGATTTTCTTGATACTCTTGCCATTTTGGGATGCACCCAATCCCTGTGGCATTCTAAGGGGAGGTATGTTTAGCGCAGGAGACTTCAAAGAGCCAAGGGCAACCTGTGGAAAAGGGAGTATTTGACTCTATTTCCTGCACATTGGGAGTGGTTGGTGGCAGGGTTTGTGCAATGTCTGTAAAGCTGACAGAGGTACATAAAGTATTTTCATCCAGTACATGGAGCATTTCCTTGATAATCTGCCTAAGGAGCATGAGTTGTCCTCTCCTATGGGGAGCTTGGGTGGCTTCAGGCAGGACTGGGAAAATTTACATTTTTTTTTTTTTTTTCCCCCAGGGGTGTATATGACTCAGAGGCCTTTTTGGTTGGAGTGACTTTCCCAGGAGCTGAACCCGAGCTCTCCCGAGGTAGGATTTAGCAGCTGAGGAGTGCCGGTATGAGCTTGAAGCCACAGGGTAGCTGCTGCTGACAGGCTGCATTGCCACCTGCTGGGGCCACCACCACGCTTCTGTGAGGGGTCCCCAAGCTAGCAACCCTGCTGGGGTGAGTCTGGCTGGCATCCAGCCTGTTTCTTTGGGTGCTTATTTTGAGCTGATCTGCTGCCTGCTGCTTTGTTGGAGTTTATCTTCAGGCACTAAGAACATGCAAGTTGTAACATGCAAGTTGCAAGTTGTAACATGCAAGGCATTTAAATTTCCTGGTCTGGGTCTTGGCTTTCAAGTTTCTTTCCTGGGTGTAGCTAAAGGGATGTGAGGGACACTTTGGCCAAAGGACTCAGACATTCTGGGCAGGAACATGTGAGGAACCTGTGTTGTTCTTACCAATGTAAAAAAAAAAAAAAAGTTACCAAAAAAACCCCCAACAAAACTCTTGCTATGAATTAACTGTATATGCTGGGAACAGGCCTGGAGCAGGACTTGTGCTCTTGAACCCAGCCACATTTCCTTGGGTATTGTCATCAGAAAACCCCACTCAGACTTGGCTAAGCTATTACAGCTGGCTGCAAAAACATGGATAAAATAAAACAGGGCAAGATGAAAAGGTGAGACAGTGGCACAGTGAGGCCTGGCTGGGTAGCTTGTATAACCCAGCAGTTTTGGGGCCCCCCTGGTTGCTTCTCCCAGATTCTGCATGTGGGATGTGCCACCCTTATTCTCTACCTGGCTCAGCTCCAAGCCTGTCAGATGGAAACAGTGTCTGTTCTGGGGCAGGGGGATCAGCTGGGATTTGTGGGGGCTGAGATCTCTTCTGCTGTGCTTTTTTCTTATTAACTCTAGGAGAGCATCTGCCCTGCCACAAAGCCAGCACCCTACTCCAAAGTGGTTCCAAAGGGAAACCTGTGTGCATCAAATCACTGCAGTGGTAGTTCATGAATGGATTTATCAGCTCAGTGTGAAGGCTACAGGGGCTGAGGATAGCTCATGGCAAGAGTTTTTGGCAAAAACTTTTAAGAATGTTAGCCATGGATTTAGTGTCAGTGTTAATCACTGCTAGTGGGCATTTGAAAAGTTAATATGTAGGAATGAGAAATGAAGTAATTTAGGCAGAGACAACACTATCTGTTCTCTTCCACTATCTCTACATCACCTCTTTGACAGCTGAAACCACATCAGGCTCTCAGGGGACATGCAAACCTCCAGATGGCATTTTGTTAACAGTATTTGGGATGTTTTTCATCTTCCTGATCACACTAGTATACACAAGAGGTGAACACAAACTGAGCCAGATGGTAAAGCATTCAAAATGTGTTTTTTACTTGTTTCTTGGGAGTACAGGTTATATTTTTTATTTTTCTTTTTTAAACAAACCACCACCATGGACAAAAACAACCATCAAAAAGTGTCAAATATCTACACTTCTCATAAAGTCCCTCTCAGGTGACTTGCTGAAACAGGTGCAGCTGTGTTTTCAAACCTTGTCTTGGTCCTGCTCCCTCCCCTTGGCACAAAGGTGGAAGTGGGTAGCACCACACCAAACCTCTGTATCAGAAAGAAAGGGTAAGCAGAGGAAACTGCACTATGCTGCTTTCTCATCCTCCTTGCTGGACCCCCTTCCTCAAGACCTTTACCACAAACCTTAATAGAAACTATGGAAAACCAGGTTGTGTAGTACCTCAAGCAACTCAATATATGCTTGTGCTGGAGGGCAGGATCACCTTTATCTGTACCACTCCTGACAGCTTGGTCTTCAAGCCTCTGCTGCTGGACAGTCACAGCCTCCCCGAGGTGCCCTGTTACTCCTTTCATTAAGCAGGAGGGCACTTTCCTGGGAGGATCCACCTCTTCCTTTTGGAAGCCAGAGCTGTGCCCAGGTGTATTTTGGTGCAACAGTAACCTGAAGGACTGTGGTCTCCAAGGGAAGCCACAGAGGGAGGATGCAGCCTTGGATGGAGGCAGCAGTGCAAAAGGATGCTCTGAGATGAAAGCACAGCCTGCAAGGGAAAGCCCAGGACTGGCCTTGATGGATTGAAGAAGAGGGAAAATTCTGAAATACTCTTAACATTCAGGCTGGCTGGAAGGCCACTGAGCCTCCAGGAACTGCCAGCACAGCTGTTGTGGCATATGTTGATCTCTTCAGACATGAATCCTGGTCATAAAGCAAGGGGTAGAAATAACCCAACATTTGGTTGTTTTAGCATTTTTATTTTATTTTATAGTAGCAGTTGTACACATGGCCCTGATGCTCCCCTGATCAATGTACAAACCCTGGACATTAGGCTCTCACACCACCATGACCCAGGCTGCACAAACCATCTTCTTTTACAGAAGTGGTGCCCAGAGCAGTGTCCCTGCACTGCCATCACACCAGCCAAGCTGGAAGGTAACTTCAAATACTACTTGATTAGGCAACTCCTCTCTGCCTCCCCTGTGCTGCTTTGGTCCTGTTAATGACAGGGGCTGCCTGCTGCTGATTCCACAGGAGCCTGAGGCTTCTGACAAGGATGCCCCGCCTCAAGGAGATGAGTCTGCAACTCAGGCTGTCTTTTGATGGACTTTCAGATACCTATGAGGGCAGCAGCAGCATGGGCTTCGAGGAAACAAGCCAGCCTTCCAGGGCTGGTTTCTACTCTCTGCCTGTCCAGGAGGTTCTCAAGGGGCTGCCCATGGCACTGGGGCTCAGCTGCCCTGTGTACACGTGTGAGTGTAACTGTGCCAGGTTTGGTGGTCCTGCTTCGCCACTGCTGGTCCAGGAGTGTGGCTGTGCTGCCCTGCTACTTCTCCCCAGCTCTTATGGGGCCTGAGGCACCCAGTAGCTCAGCCCTTGAAAGATCAAAACCCATGGCAACATTGGTGCAGGCTGAGGAGCTACTCTCAAATAGCACAAAGCTGTGTAGCTGCATCTGTAAACTTCCCTGAGCTCAGTGTTTAGCTCATGTGTTTCTTTAGTGCTAAGAAAGTGGTTTACACGTCCCAAATTTCTGCAAATTGGTGCAGCAACAGAGAACAATGGAAAAGGAGATTTATCCCCGGCAAGTACCTGATCTGCTTGACACATCAAAGCCAGTTCATCTAGTGCAGATTTTCCAGCTGTGTAGATGTGTGGTTGCAAATCAAACTACAAGAAGCAGTAGCCTGGCAAACAAGCAATTCCAATTATCTAGGTTTGAGAAAGCTTATAGAAGAAAACATGTAAATAACATCTATACAGCTAACAAATTAAACATTAACTGAACTCAGTGGCATACATTTCTTTTCCCTTGTTGTTCCTGGTGGGCACCTCACACCACCTAATACACAAATTTAAATAAAGACTGCAAAATAAAACTCTCAAACCTAACCAAAAGAGACCACAAAAGGCAAGCATGCTTAGTTCACTTTTGGACTGGAGTTTGCCATTGGATGACCAATGAAGTAGCAAGGTTTAATATAATATGGCAGTGGATTACTTGTCTGTCACTGGAACAAATGCACAGAAGAGCTATACATAGCCTTTGCCTTTAGAGCAGATAGGTGCAAATTCAGGACAAGCCTTTGGCATGTCAGTTCCAGCTGTGCCAGTTACAATAAGATATTAAATATATATATAAGACTCCACAGTCCATCACATTTGCTTCATGTGGCACAGCCCAGATACTGAACCATCTGCTCTCTGGGTGCTCAGAAAGAAAACACTTGAAAACAACTTCCAGGGCAACAGTCTCAGTTTTCCATCTGTTGTTTTCAAAAGGCAGCTAAATTCCTGTAACTATTTGTTAGCACAAAAAGAATTAAATAGCACAGGTTACATTCAATAGAAAACTTTTTCCCAGGAAATGGGATACAGGAAATAGCAAAACTCTGTAGCCAACAAAATTCTGCACAGCTCTCCCTGCTCCCACCTGCAGCCCTGTGTTTTTAACCAACACCAGCAAAATCTGCATTCTGTCTTTTAAACTGAAACAGTGTAATGAGACAACTAGAAATGTTAGAGAACTCAGCATGCCCTCAGGAGGATGGATTTAAGTTCAGTTAGGTGAACAATGACGAGTCTGGAAAAAGGAGAAAGCAGCCTTGAACTGGGTTTCCAAGTGCAGAAGGACACAGGCAGCAAACTGCCAAGCAGGATTCAGCTTTAGAGTTCAAATGCAGGGAACTTGGCCTTGGTAGGCACCAGCAGGTCAGCAAGAAAGTAAATCGTTCCAGCCATTCCTGAGGATGAAAAAAACACTGTGCTTCAGAGAAATTCACTTTGGGCACCGTTTTTCTGTTATCCAGGGGGTAAATGAATTATGAAGACAGAAGAAAAGGTCCTAAATAATTTTTGAGGTCTGAGCCCAGGCTCCCTGAGCAACTTTGGTACTTCAGCGGGGAAAAGCATTTTGAAGTTAATCAAATGTTGAAAAGCATGTGGGAAAACACGATGGGTCTTTTCCCCACTCCAGCTCCCTTCCTTCTTTTTTTTACTGGCTTTACCAATCCACAAGTTCAACATTGGGCAGCCTTGTCAAGCTCTGGTCCTTGTGACACTGCTGCCCAAGGCCCTCACTGATGGAACTGCTGTTGTCCCTCAGCCTGCAACAGCTTGGGGAAATTTAGGTTAGGTCCTTCAGCCATACCTGCTGATGGCAGATTTGGGGGGAGCTGTTAGCAGGAGGCACAAAGTGCCATAGGAGCCAACGAGTCCATAAAAACAGGTCCATTTGCTCCTCACCTTTAGAATCAAACTGGAACACTCATTAAAAATGTACAGAAAAGAGACTGTCTGAGAAGCTAGGCTACAAATAACCAAAAGGAGGCCTGTAGCCATGAAAGAATTCCCCTTGAGATCTGTATGCAAAACCTGTGTGGGAGGCCTCTGAGGACAAGAAGCTCCAGCTAAGACATTAGCCTGTTCTACAGGGACACTGCTTCTGGGAAAGGGTAAAAAATCCCAGTGAGTACAGTTTCCTTTCCATCCTCTACAGTGAGTTTTGCAAAGACTCCAGTGGAATGTGTATTTGGTTTTCCTTGGTGCTGGACCAGCTTAGATCCAGGAGTAAAACACAAGGCTTGAGACTGAGATTACCTTCAAAGAGAGAGAATGGCGTGTCTGGAGTCCGGCACCCATGTTGGCCATAGCTTAAACACCACTCTGCAAACTGAGAAAAGAGGTACAAAAAATGTTCAAATTTGGTTAAAGGCAAATCTTGAAAAGAAAATACTATCCCTTGTCCTCACGTTACCCCTCGCAGAGCAAGGCTTCTGAGGAAAATTCCTTCTGTACAGGCTGTCAGACAGTGACTGCACTGCTGAAGGACTACTCTGGTGCAGATGGTCAGATCTGGCTGCGTGTCTGCCCCACTAGAAATTGTATTTCAAAGGCCAAGGCAGTGATGTAGAAGGCAGAAGCAAGTAAGCCTCCCTACTACCCCACCAAAGCTCTTACCTTGCAGGCCCTGTAGAGGTATTTCATGTTCTGAGTGAGGTTGTACAGTGCCAGGAAGGCATAAGCATTGCCAGCTGTCCCATGGCACAGCCCGTAGCCTTTCTTCAGTAACCCATGCTGCCAGATCACTTCTGCACACTGCAGGGCATCATTCAGGTACTGCTGCTCCCCAAAGACCTGCAGAGACAAGAAACAGTCGTCCTTGCTGAGGCAATGTCCTCCAGACAAAGAGCATCCCTGTGGGATGCAGAGGCTTGGGTCTCCTGCTGAAGTGACTTTGCTGTTTACTTTTAAGGAGGATAATTTAGATATCCTGAGTGGGGATGTAAGACCATTACTTCACACACAACTAGTTCTCACCATCCATCACCTGCAACAGGGCAGCCCACAAAACTGATGGATATTTTCAGAAACATTTTTTTAAAAGACTAATTTCTGTATCAGTCAGTGGCTCCTGTGGGGTGATTTCACTGTAACAAGCCATCCTTCTTCCAGGAAAGGAGGATCTCCCAGCATCTTCTCCAGAGGAAGTTTCGCATTTAGGGGTCTCTAAAGGGTCTTTGCAAGGTTTCTGGTACCTTGTATGCCTGGACAAGCATGTAGATCACACCTGGTGCTCCATGGCACCAGTGGACGAGTAGGTCTCTGGTATCACCGATACATGGAGGGTAATTCCCAGATGGAAACTTGAGCTGGCAGACATAGTCCACACTGGGCTTCACTGTGTTGTGCAGCTTTACTTGGCTCACTCCAAAGCCAGGCTAAGAGAGAGAAAACATTTAAATCAGGGAGAATTACCTTTCTGTATGTCCCTAAGAGACCCAAGGTCCGCCTGAAAGGTGGAAACAAAGTCAACCATGGCTACATTCCCTCTTGCTCCTTGCAAATTAAGTAATTTCTTTGATTCAGGCTTTCACACTTCACAATTACCCACTCAGCCTCTTGCTGCTCTGCCTTTTGGCAGGGACTTATTTCCAGTCCTGCCCTTGCATCCCAGAAACAAAGACTGTCCCTAGCATGTCACCCTGTCCTCTAAGCAAGAGAGCTTGTTGCTACTTTTCCTAAAGATGAGCAGGAACAGCTTCAGGTACCCATATCTGAAATTAAGAGATAAATGTCTAAAATCAGTATTAAGGATGATTCCTAGCACCTAGAGCATCTCAGCCCAGCTGACAGGCTGCAATTCTGTATCTTCACAGATGGTGCTGGGTAATTTCAAGAGGCTGACTTCATTGTTGGCCTCAGATAGAAGCAAGGGAGTGGCCTCAGAGTTCTCTTCATGTGGGGCAATGACACTGCCCCACATGAAATCTGTGCAGTTCTAATTTCCCATGGCAGGCTGCAATGAGAACTCTCATCTAAGGATCACATTGTTCCCAGACTGGTAAGTGGAAAATTAAAAATCAATACTTGTGCTGTAAAACCATTAGAGATGAAAGATGGTCTCCTCTCCATATTTTGCTTGCTTCTCCCAAGGCTTTTTGTGCATCCTGCTTGGCTGAGCCAGGCTCCTTGTACTTCATATAGCAGAGAAGCATAAAGCCCATGCAGTATTTTATGGGAGACTTACACTTAAAATTGTTTAAAACAGCCATTTGGGAACAAGCTCAGGGACATGGTACAAATTTGGGCTCACAGCACATGGCTGTCTCCCCTGCTCCTAGCTGGTTATTCTGTTCTCCTGGGCAATAACCACCTTGTATCCTCCTCTTGCCAAATCTTCTACTTAAAAACCACCAACCACCCCTTCCTCTCTGAGCTACAGAAGAGAGTTATATTCACAGGACTTCTACTGGTCCTGTATATGGGCTTTAACTTTGGCACTCCTGAAGGAAAGCTCAAATACTTGAAACCTAGTGGCTTCCTTTTCCATCTGCTCTGAGAGTTATGTCTAATAAAAGATTATTGACTATTTCAAGACCAAAATAATTTGCATTGCTCATGGGTGCTCTTAATGCTTTAAAAATTCAATGTTATTTATTGCTGTTATTTTTCTAAGTGCTTAAGCACTGTAAATACATGCACAAAGGGACCCACATAGGAGGATTATCACCCTCCTTTTTTTCAGAGCCAGAATAGGGAATATTGACAGAACTCTAGTGAGTTGTGCAAAATAGTGAGAAATCATCAAAGCAAAGGGGTACTGCATCTCCCAGCCTCTTATCTTGCTCTGCCTGCTTCAGGCACTGCAGAACTCAGTTCCTTTATCAAACTCCCACATCTTTCATATTTAGAAACAGGTTCTGCCTTGGATACAAAGGCATTTCCCACTTTCCTACTATGAGCCCAATTTCTTTCACCATGCTTTTCTGTCCGAGAAAAAAATCACTCTAATGATCTGACACTCCTCCAAATAACCACCTCAGAAAATGCAGGGAGCCAGCCAGCAGATACCAACACACGTGAATACTTTATACATGAGGGAGACAAACTCAGACCCAGCTGAGCATCAGGCCTCCAGTACGTGACACTGCTGGTTAATGCAGGTCACATTTCTCCACAGATCTCCAAAATCAGAGATTCAATCTAAGATTTGAAGAAAACCTTTACAATTGGAAGTGCATGATAAACATGTAGGTTAGCCCATCAAACAAGGCATCTTTCCCAGTTTGGCATTACCAAGAGCCAATTCAGATGCTGTTCCTTGTTCAAAGAAATGGGAAACAGCTGCTAAGGGCCTCTTCCCTCATTCCTCTTACCTGCATGAGATAGTAGTAAATCCCAGCCAAACCATGGGCTGCTCCTACATAGTACTCCTGGTACCACTCATACATGAGTGGGCTCTTTGCTGTGAAGTTCCTCTTTTTGGCTAAGCTCTCTCCTGAGGCTACAACTGCTTCGCAGACCTGTCGATGGGAACAAATGTGGGTGAAGGAAATGTTGCTGTCTTAGGATACTTAGCACAGTGAGTATTCTGACACAGAACGAGATTTGTTTTTCTGCCCAAGCAGAGGGTAGAATGAAATGTATGCCAGTCCAGTACTGCCTATGGATTTACACAGTAAGTAGGGGACATGTGGTGCTTTGGAAGAACAGCAGGTATATCATGATTTCTCCCTTATTGCCAGAGTTCTTTACATCTAGCATTGATTTTCACCTGCCCAAAGGTGAGTTGCATGGAAAGAGACAGATAACAAATCAGCAAAAAGCACAGTACCTGCTGAATGTGACTTTGAGGGATCTTTTCCTCTCCAAAGTGCTTGTTCACAAATATCAGTGCAGAGAGATAGCCCATGCGCCCGTAGAGCAGTTCATCTGGCACTCGTGGGTCAGCCTTGTGTAGGTGGAGCAAACTGTGATGAAAAATTCACACCAGGGAGATGAGAGGACACTCAAAGCCATGTAAACAAGCAGCAAGACTGGAGCTCAAAACCATGGTTCGTTCCTTCATGCTGTCTGTGCCCTGTGAGTTGTCAGGCCGGGCTCTGGCTGTCAGCCTTCCAGCTACACAAGGTGCAGAATTGCCCCTTCCTCTCTGCCTTTTGTTTGGCTGATTGCTGCAGTCTGCTCAGCTGTTGACAATGCACTCATACTACGTGCTCCGGTTTCAGAGCACCAGCTTGGAAAGCTACTTGGGGGAAACCTGAGCTGAAAGAAATGGTCAGCATAAAGCTGCTGACTGCTCAGGAAAGGCTGCCTACCATCATCTCCTTGTGATGTTGTTGGCAAGGCAGATACTCTGCCAAAAATCACTACTTTCAATTTAAATGCCTATCCTTCTAATTTGGCTGCTTAAGGAATAGTAGAAAGTCAAACCACTACTAATGGCATGAGGAAAAATCTCACCCCTTATGTTCATAAGTCCTGATAAAAAAGCCCCTTCCTCTCCATACCTGCAAATAGCCTGGGCTGTGCTGTCAGGTGAGAAAGAGGTGTCTCCATGAACTAAAAATCTAAGAGGTGGATCTACACATGTTGTTTAACATCAAGCTGCCATGGCACATAGAAGGAACGTTCTCTAGGGAGAACTGAGCAGCAGTGAGGACAGCTTAGCAAAGTGGGAGTGCTGTGGCTGTCTGAGGACAACTTGGCTGGCACCAGGCCAGGTGCAGAGTGAGGTCTGCTGCAGTCAAGTATTTTCTTTGCCACTTTTCTATTATGGTATTGCAAAGCTGGTTATATTCCTGTAGTGCTAACAGAGACTGTCAATGCTTCATACTGGTGCTTTGTAGCTCAATGCACTCTTGATGTAATTTCTCCTTTGTTTTACCTCTCATCACACTTCCAGAAAGACTGGATATCCTTCCCTATCAGGGCAGTAGGTAGCAGTGTGACTGGATTTGGTTTTATTTTTCTGTTCACCTCTAAAACAGCAATCTGAAAAGTGCCATCACTTTTAAAATACCAGCATAAGTGGCTTTAATACTGTTCCCTGACTGCTTCCTGCTGTGAAACCAGTCAGGAAAAGCTCTCTGTGTGCTGAGCTTCCTTGTAACAGCAGTGTGAAGAACAGAAAAGGTGCCTTGGCAGCCTTTGCTCCCTGGACTGCAGGGTCTTTGCAACAATGTGTTGCAAAGTAAAGAAGTAGCCAAATGTCTCAAGTAAAGAGGATGCTGGGCTGTGACTTCTCATGGCCAGAAACTTTGCCTTTGCACTGGACTCAAAGTGAGCAGGGATATTGAAGGAGAAAGGAGGGAGCAGTGTCTCAGCGTGGACAGGCTCTTGTACCCCTTGACAATGTGGACTGCTCCATGGGAGAGGTTTCTTCCTCACACACTAAACCTCACAGACAGACTTTACACCCAAGGCATGGGGCTGTCTCTCAGCTGTGGGAGTTGAAAGGAAAGGCCTGCTACCTTCTCACAGTGCCTGCCTCCAAGGCCAAGGAAGGCAGATGAAGAGGGTTTCCAAGGAGGTGTCTGGACAGATAGACTCTGCTCAGCAGCAGGTGGCCAGAGGAGAAGCCAGAAGAAGCTGTTGTTCAGCTCTGAGATGTCAGGTGAACTAGAAGGAATGGATGGATGCATGAATTATAATGCCAGCAGGGATTTTCTCAGTTCTGGATGTGGTATCTTATTTTTGTGGGGAAATCTGGAGCAATTGGAGCTACTGTTCTTGTTCTCTGTGCATTACTGCTTTTCCTCTAACTGCTTTCCAAGCAGAATCATCAGGGGAGGAAGCCTGCCAGTAGTTTTTGCTATTTTTGAAATGTGGTAATGCATTCAAAAGAGATGCCTGGAATGCTGCTAGACTGATTGCATGCAGAATGCATTTCTCAGGTGTGTGGGGTAAATTGAGGTCTCTGAAAGGAAGAGGCACTCCTATTCACATCATCAGCCTACTACCTTAACTGTCAACAATCAGCAGTTTCTGGACAGGGGGAGATCAAGGCAGCTGTAGAGCAAAATGGGATTTTTGTTCACCATTGGCTCTAAAAGCAAAGCTTTGACCTTCTGAATTGGTGGGAGGTGACAGGAAAGGAGAGCTCCTAGAATATGGCTCAGATTTTCACAGGCTCTTGGAAAATAGGCTGCCCTGAAACGTTAATCTCTCTAGAGCATAAAGCACATTTTTAGGTCATGAACTCATTTAGGAAAAAGCAAGCTTCTGTCTCTACCCCTGCAGGTAAAACCTGGCTGATGGGTTCTCTCCACTGGCTCTGTAAAGATGAGGTGCCTTAACAGACAGAGGACAAAATGCAGAGGCCCTTCTTCTCCCCAGCTCTGATTAGAAGTGCTCTTTCTATGCACTTGCACTGCACAGCTTAGCAACTGCTCTGTAACTGAACAGCACACTCAAAAACCATTTAAGAGTTTTCATTAAAGGACCTACTTCTCAAAGAAATACTCTATTTTAAAGGAGCACAGTCAGGCTAACTGCTCTGGGAATTGGTGGCAGAGTAAGGACAGTGTAACTGTTCATTTGAGAAAGCCATATTTTTCTGTTTTCCTCCTTGAAGATGTATGAAGAAACCAAGTTCCTGTGTTCTGCCTTTAATATACCATTAGGTGGCAGTGCAAAATTAATCACAAGATTCCATTCTGCCATCAAACCACAGGCAGAACAAGAGGGATATGGGGAAGGAGACCTCAGCAAGAAAACATGAATTAGGGATTGTTTTTACAACCTGGGACTTATGCATTGAGAACTACTCAATGCATAAGTCTGTTTGCCAGTATTAACTGTTTGACAGATTAATTCCCTTCTTGTTAGCAAATATGTTAATCATAGTGAGATTTGCCACTCTGTCAAAGCAAAATCTAACCCACAGATTATTACCAGAATAAAGAAAAGAGTTCTGTCCACAGACTGATTGTATCCACACAAACCAGAAGCAATTCTTAGTTAAGGGAGTGGGAAGTTGGTGTCCAAACCACACAGACTCCTCTGATTCCCACCTGTGTTGCAGTGGGGTCTCCTGCAACATGAATTTGAAGACCCCTCTGCAACACACCTGTGTTTTTTTCTAACTGCTATTACCTATCACTTGCCCATGGCTGTTTAAGGGCAGTCAGTGCTTTGAAGTGCCAGGTGTTTTGTCTTTGTGCTGACCTCATATGAATGGAAACTCTCTACAGGGCTGTCTCTCACCTTCTTAAAACCCATCTCTCTAAACTGAGAAAAGCTTGCAACTGCATCTCCTTAACTGTTTTCCTTCCTCTGCCACATGCTGATGTAGGACTACTTGTTTGTCCTTTTCTTGTCTTGAGTACCCAACAAAAATGCATGTGAAAACAGTTGAGGAAAGGCAGGAAATAGAAATAAATGAATCATAACCAGCTGCATTCTGCAGTTGAAAGGGATGCTGTCAATCTTAGGTTTAAGTCAAAGACAACTAATAAAGAGCAAGTGGAAGCAAGTGCCAAAATTAAATCTAATAATCTTACCACATTTTTCCTTTTCATCAAAATGACTGTAAAGCTAAATTAAAATGTTCTCAAAAAACACCAAACCCCACCTTCTGGGTTTTTTTGTTTTGTTTTTAATTTTGGCACTCTTTTCTTCCCGTGTTTATCAGAATTATTTTTAAGACTGCAATACCAGCTGAACAATATCCTTGCTCCCCAGCCTGCAGGCTGCCATGCAAATGTGTTTGTCCTTAAACCACCTCTTTTACCAGGGCAGGAAAAGTTTTTGCTGCCTTGCTAAGCTACTGGGTTATTTCTCACACAAGACTGCAACAAAATGCATTCACCTCTGTCAGAGAGTGCCTCATACAAGCCCAGCCCAGCTCTATGAGCAAGAGGAAGGTCAGGTCAAAGACATAACCAAGTATTTTACCGGATGATACAGTCTTCTGCCTGCTTCTGGTTCTGCAGCCTGTGGTAGATGACAGCAGCCACTGCCAGGGGCCCAGCATCACCACACAGGAAAGTGATGGATCGCCTGGTCATGCATGTCAGGCTCTTCTTCACATACTCATGAGCCACCTGAAGGTAGTCTGGGTCTCCATACACATCATACAGGTGCAAATACAGCAAAGCAATGCCTGCAGAAGGAACATAAGGGTGGAACTAGAAAGGTTTGCTCTGTTACTTCAGTGAACCTAAAAGTCTGGCCTGGCCCTTGCCTAGGGCATAAGCCATACAGAAGGACTTCTCAGGCACACCCAGGGACATAACACACACCGTCCTTTCCTGCTTTGTCATCTCCTTGTACTTGATGCTGCTTGTGAGTGGATGGCAGGTCAAGACAAAGCAGGGTCTGACCCAGGAAGGCCTGGAGAATAGCACAGAATTGCATAAAATTGTATATACAATTACGTACAACTTTAGTAGCTAGGAGCAAACGATGAGACCTAGACAAATCCACCTAAATCCATACACTGTACCTGTGACTTTTGCTCAACAGTGAAGGGGAAAAATAAATCATCTTTGGGCAGATGGTACTTCTGACAGAGCAGAACTGAGCTGTCACCCTCTCTATTTTTTCCCCATATTTAGGGGGAAAGGGGTTGGGTCACTTAGCTTAGATTGGATTTAAAAAAAAACCTGACATACCATCAGCACTGAAAACAGCACCCTTAAGACATCCAGACATCCTACTTGACGTTTAAAAATTCCTTTTATTATTCCTTTTTAATTCCTTTCCACTGGGAAGCACTGGCAAGGTTGTTACAGCTCCCTGGACATCATCTCCTGCTGTTGAGCAAGTCCCAAGCCCTATAGCAAGGACCGGTGCATCCCAGAAAAATGAAAAAAAGGGACAGCCCAATTCTCCTCTGCAGCACATAATTCATGAGATCAGCCCTTGTCTGAAACACAAACAGCTGCCTGGAATACTAGAAAAGGCTGCAGGGTCCTCACTAGAGGTTGCCAATGGACTGGCCAGCCACAAAAACAATTCTGCTACTAAGCAGTCACATCAGTTGCTGTCCTTTGCCTCTATCTGCTTTGTCTTCACTCAGATCTTGAAGCTTTTAGATGTAACTGAGGAGTCCTCAGTAAGTCTGTGCCTGAGAGGTCTGCCACACTTGAACCATCCTTCTGATCTGGGAGCCATCCTCAAACCTGCACTGAGAAAGCTACTGGCCTGCATCGCTTTGAGAAGAGCTTATTTCTCCCCTCACCAATAACCATTTCTAAGAAGACTCAGGTACTGCATTAAGCCTAAATTAATAGAGCCAGCCTCTGCAGATTCTGATGTGTTAAGGTGAAGGGGGCAAGTGTGCTGCAAAATTACCTTGCAAGGTACTGACGACCATTTCAAACTTAGATAATTTTCTCATTTTGCATGGGTAATCACCAAAGCTTCATGCTACAGACAATTCAATTCCACATTATGTATAAAATTTCCATTTCCTGCTGAAGCTAATAACCTTGTCCTCTCTCTAAGCAATTCAGTGCTAGCAGTTCTAGAGACAGCTCAGCTGTACAATGCCATCACTCAAGTCTATAAGGATGTGCATATGAAGCCCTTCTTTAAAGGGGAACCCTCCTTTTCCAGCTAGAAAATGTCAAGTGTCTCTCCTTGATTTATTTAGCACCTAGCACATCTTCTAGACTCTTATTAGCCTGATAGCTGTCTGAGCACAACTTGCACTCCTATCTGCTTTAATATACAACTTTTAGCTTTGTAAGTAGTTTCTATTCCCACTGCCATCATACCACCCTAATTATGCACATAACTACTCTGCCAAGACCACTGCTAGGACTGAATTCTTAGAAAGTAAATCTCTGCATTGTTTTCCTCTTATTTCTTTGCCTCTCCTCTTTTAAAACATTTCTCACTCCCTTTCCTCCAGGCCCAAGCATCTTTGGAAATACTCCAATAAACCACTGACCTGTACAAAAGGATGAAATTGCTTTCTCAAATCATTCATTTTTCCTTTTTATTTAAAACCCAAAGGTCTTAAAAACTGCATCTAAAGCCAGTTTTCTTAATTCATTTCTTAAGGAATTCCTACTCCCAAACTGATCAGAAGGGTGCAAGCAGCTGCCTTCAGCTTGCTGCTCACTCTGTTGCCACCTGGGAGCCTCAGAGCAGGGGGAAGGCAGCAGAGGAGAGCAGGCACAAGCACGAAGAGGCAATCTTGACAGGTGTATATAGAGGGATACAAAACACCTGGGTGGGGATACCCTACATGAACCTGTGTGCCAAGATGTAGGCAGAGTATTTCAGAGGCAATGCAGGTTAGAGACAAGAGTATCTACCTGGTGACCTTGGTTCAGTTAAGGTAGTATAGATTTGTAGAAGCTCTTCCACAGCTCTCTCCAATATCCTCCTCACCCCAACTGACCAGGCAGGATTTGCTGACTGGGTGTTTGTTTGGCATGCTTTAAGTAGCATACAAACATGGCATCACCAGACACATGGAGCAAGGTAGACTGTGGATCTGCTCCATTTCTGTGTCCCCTGGACATCGGTGCTCAGTGTCCCAGTTGGAAATGTGACCTATTTTTGTGACCTCTAATTGCTTCCAGCAGAACTACCATATAGTGGCTGCCTGTGGCCCGCTACTCCCAAAGATGTCTGGGCTTTGCTCTGTTGATTTGTTTACTACTGGACCTTCTCTGTAGTTTCTTAGATGTCCAATTTTTTTACTTCTTGCCCCTGCTGCAGAGCCAAATGAGATGGGGAATGCCTCAGAGTCCTTGATGCTGCAGGGCCGCATTGAATATGCACTACTGACAGACCAACAGGGCTCTGATGACTAAAATGGCTACCTCCAGCATGCAGGAAGTCAATACACTGGGGCTGAATGTCAATGGCCAAGATGCTTGCTCACTGCAGGGAATCAGGAGGCAAAAGACAATTCTGCATGTCTCACAAAGCCTGCTTAGTCAACACCTTCAGAAAGGCAGTAAAGAGCACCTCTCTCACCTTCCTGTGCAGTAGGTACAGAGGGCTGCTTAGCATTAGAGATTTGAGTGGGGCAGAGGAGTACATGCTGTAGATAGTAGAAATGGAATTGTTTGCACCAGTTGGCTTGTGCTGATACCCTGACTTCAGCAACCATTGCTTTCAACAGAGCAAGCACCATGGAAATACCACGAAAGGTCTTGCTTTTGACCTAAAGCTCTGCAGTAGGCAGAGAGAATATCTCAATATGACCATTGTGTTGATCGAAGAGAAGCTGTGCCTCAACTTCTCTGCAAGTTTAGACTTACTCTTTTGTTGGGTTCCCAAGAAAGCAAGCAAGCAAGTTATGCCTGTTCTGAACATGCCTCCTTGCCTCAGGAGCTGAGCTGTGCTTCTGTCAAGGGCAGGCGATTGCTGCAAGAGGATATTCTGTTCCAGATCGACCATCCAGAGTCATAAAGATCTCAAAGATCTTGCATTGACCCATGGCAGTTAAGTCAGGCAGCAGCCTCAAAGCAGGATGTCAAACACAGAGGGAAGAAGCAGAAACCTATCTCTGCCGTGATGAAGCCTGATGGCTTCTAGTGAGACAGCTGATGTAATTTTATTAAGTCAGGAATGGGGTAAGAGAGCATGGATGGCGCAGCTTTATTGCCCAGCTAAAAGGATAATTAGCATCTTTCCTGGTGCAGACACATGGGATGTTACCTTGCACTCCTCAATGCATGCCAAAGCCATACTGCATGCAACAATTCTGTAAGTCCATGCTGAGAACTGCTTGGGGAGCCAGTTTGCATCTTATCTTCCTGGTGCACTGTGGGACACTGGACATTACTCAGGATGCCCAAGCATTTATCCTGCCTTAAAACCTGGGTAACAAAGCTTCTTCTGTAAAACTTTTTACCCCATCACAAAATCTAACAACAGGTTAGGTTAGCAGGGATCACTGGTGATCTGCTCCAACCTTCTGAAAGGAAGGTCAACCTCAGATTTACATGCCATTGCTCTGGGCCTTGTCCCGTCAAACACTATTGCCAAGAACAGAAATTTCTCAAAAACTACCCACCAAGCATATGGCAGGAATGTGATTTAAGTGAGTGACACAAGGTACTCTACTATCTCTCAGCAAATGAAGCCTCACTTTCTCTTGTTTTGTAGGGATTATCTGAGGATTTCTATTTTTTTGAACAAGACTGAAAGGGATGCAAGTTCTCTGGCTTCTGAAGTTAAAACGAACATATTGCACTGAAGTGAATGGAAAGTGTTTTTTCAGAAGTTTTCCTGAACTGGTTCAGTCATAATTTCATTCTTACATGGCTTTCCTTTCAAAGGACAACTGAGCCTTGCTCTTTGTCCCTACTTGCTAATGGGCCAGGCAAAAGCTGTGGATGGGGCAGGCCAGCTGGACTCATAGGGCTGCTTCAGAGGCCCTCCAGTGCTGAAAGGCACAACTAAGACATTGCCAGAGAAGGGAATGCTTGCATGGGAAACAAATTCCAAATGCACATAGTGTGGAGGAAGGTGACTCTCTCATACACCTCATCACCTTGGAATGATGCAAGTCTAGTAGGTACTGAACTCAGGAGCATCCTGGCTTCTGCAGTCAGCTGGTGACAGGAGTGAATTTCCTTCCATTCCCTTTCCATCATCTATGCTCCCAGTCAAGAGAGTCTTCGGAGCAAGGCCTGTTGCATTACCACAAACACCAACAGGCATGTACGTACTCCTCAGCATCCTCATGCTAATCTGTTTGAAAATGGATGAGGCCACTGTGCTTCTACCAGGACCTGAAGTGCTTCTGATTTAGAATTAGCTCAGAGAAAGTTTAGCTTTCCTCAGTTGACACTGTGATATTAGCAAAACAGATTTGGAAAAAAACTCTTCCAGCAGTCTTGCTAAACTGATGAAAAGCCAGAGGAACACAACAGCTGAGGCTGGTTGGTACCCAGGTATGTACCAGGTGCTGCCTATGGAGCCTTGATCTCTGTGGGGAACTGAATGGGAACGTGATGAGCTGATTCAAATATGTTTTGAGGGCACTTAGCCATATGCTGGATAATCTTGATCCAAAGTGTGTTTTCACTGCCTCTGAGCTGAAAATCTAACTCCTTCCCTCCCTCTGCTCCAACTTCAGGTGCCAAGAAGCCGTGGCTTCCTTGGCACAAGCACACACTGGGGGAACAGGGCTCTGTCAAGTGTGTTGGGAAAGAAACTAACCCCAAAGTAAAATGCCAGCATATGCTGCATATTACTGAGTATAATGTAGTACACTCAAGTATGTTACATTTCATGCAGAGTTTGTGCCAAGAGAGCCATATTTCAAATCTCTCTTGTTAGCAGCCACAAGAGTGAGGGTTGATTTCAGACTGCTGGGCAATGATTTACATGAGGAGATACTCAATAAGCCTTTCCTACACAAGCAATCACAGGAAAAAGCTGCTGTCTTGGCCGAATTAATTTTGTCTCTGGAAACCAGCTCTGAATAAATTAATATAGCTAGGATTGGAAAAGAAGGTAGGGTGACAAAGTTACAGTGTAACATCTGTAAACTTCACCACGCTGGCTGTGACCTCCAGGAAATTTGTGTATGGACTTTTTCCTACTAGCCAAGGCAAGGAGGCTGTGTGCCTACTGAGGAAAAGAGAAGAACCTGTGAGGAAAAGAGAAGAATCCCTCTTGAGAAACTCCCTTACAAATGAAAACAAGCTGAAATCCTATCAGAGTTCTCAACTACTGTTTCATAACTGCAGTCACTTCCCAATGTGAAGTACCTCAGGACCAGCTTAAGAAAGGGAGCACCAGGGGAAAGGTGTTTTCCTTCTCCCCAAAGACTTTGAGAGTACTCCTAACATGGACTATCCTTCTGCTTTGTCTCCTGAACTTTCTGGCCAAAGGCAGGCTCTGCAATTGTGACTGAAGACCACCTTTATCCATGCAGTGCTTTTCATCAGAGGGGACCTCAGCACAGGGTCACACAGACTGGAAAACAGAACTTATCTTCCAAGGTGAAATCAGGCAGCACTCAGCAGAAATGTATAAATTCACTGGCAGCAGGAGCAGAGTGCTGCCAAGACAGCAGCTGATGAAATCAGTGATCTCCCACACTGGAATTTAATACTGGCATCCTAGTGTTTCTTATGAACTGCTCTTGAGTGTTCTCAGTGCCTGTTTGCCTCACTAAAATTTTGAAGCAGGCATTTCTAGCACTGCTGTCATCAAGCTGCAATGTTAGCTTAACACCAACACAGTGAACACCACTCTCTCAAGCAAACTGTTGGCATTAAGTTCCACAGCAACCACACACAAGCCAGCCACACCCGAACTGTACTGCAGAAAGTTGCTATTTAAGATTGCAGTGTACTGCCAAGAGAAAAGAAGCAGCAAAAAAATCTTGCAGCAAGCATGAGATAATTTCAACTGGTGTCTCTCCATAGGTCCTGGCACAGTGCAGAAGGCAGGAGAGCTGACTAAGCACACAGCAGCAGCTAAAGATGGGGCACAGAGAAAGGTGTGTCCTCCCTGGCACCAGTGGATATAAACAGGGAGGCAAAGGCAGGGCACAGTCCCAAGGAAGGAAAACCAGGCTGAAGATGCAAAATAGGAAAGACAAGCTCCTGCAAGCTTTGCACTCAAGTTAGTGTGAAGAAGGCTTCCACACTTTGTTATACTCACATTAGTATTTCTGCTCCTTTCGACAGGCACTGGAGCAGAACTAGTGCTCACTAAGTGGAGTGGCACTACCTGGGGAACAAGAATGGAGCAATCTGCCAATCAGACAAGGTGATCAGATAAAATTCAGCCTGAACAGAAAAGATGGACAATATCTCAGGCCATTAGCTCACTGCTGCCAGATACAAGGACTCCTTGCAGGTAAAGGACCTACCACGTACTACTTCATGGAGCACTGGTTTTGTTGTCATCAACCCCACCGTGGCTGGATTTGGAGCCTGTCCCTTTGGAGGCTCCCACATCTACTCTCACGCAAGTGCCGGATTTCTCCATTGTGTAAGTTCAGCATTATTAACCAAGAGTAGACACACTCCTGCCCTATGACACTGGGGTCTTCCCTCTGCAGCCTGAAACTTGCTTCAAAAATGGGGAGTGCTGAAAAAGACATCCCCTTGTTCTAATGGACTAAAACATGCAGAAGAAGTGCCATTCTTGACGTGGATCGACTGTGACCATTCCAATGGCCAAACCCCCACGGTGTGATCTAGAAGTCTGCTCCAGGGAGCTCCTGCTTCATGGGATCCGACCCTACCTGTCCAGCCCGTGTACGCGGTGCCGTCATTCGGGTCGGCAGACTTGAGGCCCTTCTCCATCTGCTGCAGCAGCTCCCTGATTTTGTTATTCAGCCGCTGCGTGAATTCGGGAGTCAGCTGTGGAGAGAAAACCCACCAAAACGTGAAGGCAACGCCAGCAGGCGGGTGGGCATCGGTACCACCGGGCACACCCGGCAGGGGAACAGCTTTTGTAACCACACCGGTCTCTGCTCTACACGCCCGGGGCAGCTCCCCACAGCCGCCTCACCCCAGCCCCGCTCACCCGCCCGGCCGCATCGAAGTAGCCGGTGGCCAAGGACTTGTCGTAGTCCGCGTAGGGGTTGGGGAGCGCCCGCTGCGCCATCATTGTCCCGCTCAGCCCCGCTCGGCTCCGCTCGGCCGCGGCCCGCCCCGGCTCCGCCCCGGAAGGCGCCGGTGCCGCCGCTCGCCTCTTCCCGCGCCGGGGCGGGCGGAGGGCTCGGGGTTGCGGCAGCCGGCGCTGAGTGCCGTGGGGACCGTGTTTGGCCGACCCTATGGAGGGTAGGGCCTGTTGCAGCAGGCTCTTGTGGGGTTAAGGTCCCTCGCAGCTGGTCTTGTGCGGCTTAGAGACACTGTGGGGCTAAGGGTGTAACTGGCTTAGGGAGCCCTGTGAGATTTTGGGTCCCCTTACAGGTGGCCTTGTGGTGTTTAGGAGTCCCATGTAGGGGTGCCCGGCGGATTTGGTTCAGTTGGCTGCATGAAACTTGGAGGCCCTGTAAGATTAGGGGCCCTTTGCACCAGCCTTGAGAGGATGGGCACTTTGTGGATTTGGTGTTAAACTGGTGCAGGTACTGACAGAGGGTCAGCCCAAGGGGAATATGCTGAGTCCTGCTCCTCTCCACCCCAGCAGTATTTCCTCACTTGGGAGGACCCAGCCTAGATAGGGGGCAGGGGCTCTTCTTTGGTGAGCTGCTGCATCTCACCTGTTCTGGCTGATCCACATCTTCCTCCTGAAGAGATTAGGTCCCCATGACTCATAGCCCTGAGCAGTGCTTTTCCTCCCAAGTGCAACTTAGCCGTGCTGCCTTGGTGGGTCTCCTTGCTGACGTCCTGGGGCAGCGTGTGCCTGTGCAGCCACCCATGTACAATGTACTTTTGTGCTGCCAGGTAGCATTCATTGGGCTAACATGGCCTTGTGTACTGTATTCCTCAATCCAAGCCTTGCTGCTTGGTGTAACACTGTGTCCAGCTCCCTCTCTCCTGACCCTATGGACCTGAGATGAGTTGTGATGTCCCTGCTTGGAGTCTGGCTCGCTGAAGTGTGTGACAGGTGCAGCTTTGGGGCTCTCCAGCACTGCTAGCACTGCAGGCTTGCATGTGTCTGTCAGGGAAGCTCAAAGGGCCATGGCTCAGCTTGAAGCTCTTGGTGGCTTGTAAAGGTTTAAGTGCAGTGACACTGCCCCTTGTAGGAGCTGAATCCATCTGGATGGGTTTAGGCAAAACAGCTGCCTCAAGAATTTCCAAATTGGTGACTGTGAACACCCTGAGAATACATTAGGCTGCTGCATTTGTGCCTGTGACAGTTGTATTATGTAGGGGATTCTGGTTTTCTGTCCATATGTCCATTCTTTATTACAATCAATAAAATCAGATCTCAAAGGAAAAAAAAAGTAAATTATTTTGCAATATGGTGAGAAACAAGGAAAAAAGAGGGAATCGCAGTTATGTTTGCTTTCAGTTCTTTTTTCACTCAGCTGTTCCTTATTTAGTGAATTTCAATCATGTCAACATTGCCTTACATTCGAGGCAGGGAGATGGACTGCAGTTTTAGTATTCAGGGAGGCAGCTCTAGCATCAGCAAAAATAATGTGGAGTCTTCTGCTGAAGGCCAAATTCACAGCCCCATATTATGGTCTTTTCTTCCATCTGCAGGTCAAAGCAGTATTTACTGCCCTCCTTCCCTCAGGCACAGTTCAGTATTAACTTCCAGCATAAAGCACACCATTTCAGCTTCAGTGTCTTTCTTTGATTCCTTACATTAGTTTTTTTTTCCTGATCACTTAAAGACAAATATGGTTCTCCCAAATTATCCTTTCTGTTCTCTTCACCACCTGCCAAGGAGTTATGTTTCAGTATATTATTTTCTAATTGGTTGTGGTCACTTTGGCTTTGATACACCTCCTGCTGCCCAGGATGAACCCAGAAATCCAGGCTGCAGCTCTCACTCAGAGCCCAGGTAAGTGATTCATGATTTGTCCTTAGTAACCTGCCCATGCAGAATGGGGAATGAAAGAAGGGAGTGAGTTTGAGAGGAAAGCTGCTCGTGTCCTCTCCTTGCAACCCCAGTCAGTTTGGGCTGTGTGGGGGTGGTGGGCCTGTTTGTTTACTTGGTCTGAAAAGGGTCATGCTGCATTCTCTGAAAAAAAAACCTAAAAAGCTATTAAAGCAGGTCTGTTCAGAACATGTCTAGAGAGAAATTTTGTGTGGATGCAGCTGTGAGAGCACACAGAGAAAATGGTGTGAAAGCAATCTCCAGTAGCCTTCCTGGCAGTCCGGTCACAGCCCCACAAAAGTCTGTCTCTGAAGCGACTTGCAATCTCAGTGGTTGAATGGATGTCCCCATATCTTTCAACCTGTGAGAAAACAGGTAAAAGGGTGTAATGTTTTCTGCTCCACAACATTGTCTAAAGGACAAATCCTTACTAAATTTTAGCAACATAAGAATCCTGGCTGTTGGTGGTCCCAGCTGGACTGGTAGCATATCTGAGGATTATGTGAATGAAATGGATGTTTCACAGTCCTCCTTGAAGAAAGCCTCGGGATGCCTGGGTGTCTGCTCCCTCCTCATTGCGGTGAGGATGCAAGACCAAAATCTCTGACAAATGTTACAGTTACTTCCATGCTACTGAAACATCTTCCTGAGAAGAGCTATCTCCTGCTAGAGACCGTCCTTTATTGGCTGTGGGAATCCATCAGTTCTGTAAACTCCCCTACAGCAAATCTCCATGCAGCAGGTGCCCAGTGTGGGCAGTGTAGATGTGGACTTGCAAGTGGCCTTTCCAAAATGGTAGTTTGGCATCTGCTCCCGCTCCACAGCCTCCTCTCAAGGTTGGAGCAACCTCACACAGCAGGCTCCATGCTGTGGAGCAGATGGACATGGTAACCCCATAACAGTAGATGTGAGGATTGCTTGTTTTCCTTTGCAGTTGTGTGCTATATGGGAGGGAGTGCAGTGAGCAAGGGTAGAGTGTCCTTCATAGCTTTGTCAGCTAGAAGAAGGAATTTGAGAGGCTGTGTGGAAGTCCTCCACAGAGTGTGGTCATCTTTAAGGTGTGTGAGAATGTCCTGGAAAAATGTAATGGCAAAGCACTTGGGCAGTGAGAGGGGTTTCATCTGCTGAAAAATTGCCCAAGGGATGTCTCGTTAGAACTACTACATCACAAAACTACTGCAATACAAGATTTTTGTGGACATTTAAGAGCTGTAATCCAAGTTGTGGCATTTATCTCCCCATCTCTGCTTTGGTTTGTTTATTTTTGGTGTTGGCTTCTTTGTGTTCCAGTTTCAGCACAGAGTAAAAGCGAGAAGCTTCCCAGCTGTATTCATTAGCCTCTCTTACACATTATTTATTCAGCAGCTTTATTATAGGTAAAGATATTATATATTTAAGATTGATGTGCAAAGCATCCTAGGACATATAAAAGATCAAAATCAAAGATGCTCTTTTCTTCATTTTTAATAACAATTTTGAATGTCAGATGTTGTTTCTGCCGTGGTGCTATGTATAAACTAAAGATAATTCTAGAAACTTTGGCATTCTTTAATATTAGAGCCACAGCTCCCCATATTTGATCTCAGTAAAAATGCAAACGTACAGCAAGAAATTGAAGATCTTAATGCCATTCTGAAGCTGAGTAGCTTGACTTTGGAAGGTGAGGCAAGTGTTATATCTCAGTATAAGGAGTGGAATTTTCTTCATTTCAGAAGGATATCCAGGAGAAGAGAAAAGCCTCTTTTTTTTTTTTTTTCTAATTTATTTTTTTTTTCTAATTTACAGATGGCATTGATTGTTTTTCTTTTAGCAGCTTGTATGAAGAGATCAAAGGCTAAGTATTGGTCACAGAATTTGACCTAGTCTAGTTGATTCTACTGATAGTGTTTCTGGGCAGCAGAGCTCACCTGTATCCTGGCTGTATTTATTGTGGCCAGGTATTAAGCTAAGCATTCAGTACAGAGAATTCTGACTCCATGCACACAGTAGGGGGCTTTGAGCTAGTGGTTCCCACTCAGATCTCAGAGCTGCAGTGGGTACTTCTGTGAAAACACTGCTCACAAGGTAAAAGAAATAAAAAATTAAAGTGGGAAGAGAAAAGAGCGCAAAATGAAGAATGCTGATACATATGTCTGTGGCTCACCTGCATCTCACATTCTTTGTTAAGTCCTGATCTTATCTCAAACAGGATAGCAGAACTAGAAGCAGGAGGTACAAGTCATAGAACTAATACAGCCAAAAAAAAGAGATCATCAGCTGTGCAGAATGACTTATCTGCAAGGACTAAGTAGCTAGGCCATGGCTATTGAGGCTGGAAAAGAGGTATCTGAAAAGGGCTGTAGTGGATATCTGTGAAGTCTTGAAAAGAGTCACGAGTATGACCAGGGGAGGGTGACCCACTGGCTTTCAAAGCTAGTGCACATCAACTGCAGCAGCTTTCAGAGGTGAAGGAGATTATTCATGGAGCTGTGGCAGGTTGTCAAGTACAAAAGACACAGCTGGGCCTGAGCACGGGAGGTGCTGAGCTGCCCCCTTCGGGCTTTGGAGGCTGTGCTGGGGGCTGCTGGTGTGTGTGTTCCCTAGCACCCTGCCGGAGCATCTGGCACGGCCTGGGCTCTGGGAGGGCTTTCTCTGCTCTGCTGTGCCTGGTGCCGTGTGTTTGTATTTTGCTTTATGGCATGTGAACCCGGGCAGAGCAGTTAACAGCCTTTGTAGCAACCTGTCTTCATGTCGGCAGCAGCATCCCGCTTAAACTACCAACAAAAGCCTCCTGGATTGGGCTGTGGTGGCTTTACCCGATCTTTCAGCGCTCAGCCACTAGATGCCTCTGTCCCACAAGGAAGGAGCCGTAGGAGCCGTCCGTGCCTGTGCCATCAGCCTGGCACACCGGGAGGGCATCCGTGCCCTGCTCACTGTGGGACGGGGGGCTGCTTGCTGTGTAAGGAGTAGAGAGCAGTGGTTCTGCACATAGCAATCCTCTGTGACATTCTGTCGTTTTCTCCTCCTTGTGGACCATAAGATATCGATATCCCTCAATGCAGTGGGAATCCATCCTGTTGTAGCAATTAAAAGAGAGAAGCTGGAGACCAGACCTAATTGAGAAGGGGTGATGAGTAACGGCTACGTATGGTCAGGAGCAAAGAAAACCAGTCAGGAGACTGCCAAAAGCTGGATAAACCACTTTGTTTTGGTGTTGAGGTAATTTGGAATACAGTAGGGATTGTTGAGACTTTGACCCCCATCCGGGACTGACATCAAGTCAGATTTCTTTTACTTTGCTATAATGACTAAAGCAGTTCTGTGTAGGGCACTTTCTTCCTTAAACCTGTCTTTAAAGTTCAGCAAGAGGGTTGGATGTGATTGCCAATGTGTGGATATGACTGATTGTTCTCTCTGACTCTGTGTTTGACATCTGTCTGTCCCTCCATTCACCTTTGTGCATCTTCAGGATGAACTGTAGTAAATATAACTGTTAACTTGTTTGCTTAGCTGTGTGAACAGTTTGGGGTGGCAATGACCAGGGTCTCTGTGACACTGAGCAATGCAGTTAGGCTTTACAGGTGCTCTGAGGACTCTGAGGGGCACTAAGAGGACCTTATTTTTCATTTGGTACATTTTACTCCTTCTTTAAAATGGAACCTGCTATTGCTCAGAGTGTACAATTCCTTTTCATGGAAAAATATTGAGTGTCCTGTTTTTAAAGGACTTTCAATCTCAAGTGTCTATACTATTGATAATAGGGACACCTGGGCAGCATTGCAAAGTCTGTCCTGACCTAGGAATGATCCTGTGCCAGTATCTTGATATTTATTATGCACATCCACCTTTATGGTAATAGTTTTGTCTAGATTTGTCTTGGTCAGTAAATATGTGCCATTAGGTCCTAGCTTTGCCATCCTTGTAGGTTTGAGGTATCTGCTATTTCTCAGAGATCCTGTAACTGCAGTTCTCAGAAGATCACTTCTCCTGGATTTTCCACTGAGTTCTCTCACCTTGGTTCCTGTCCCCTGCTAGGCTTGTGTCTGACTGTTTTGTTTCTGTGGCCCTTCCCATCACTGGAGAGGTAATTTGTCGATGTTTCTGAAAAGAAACTTATTCAGAGCTTCTTGTCTCCTTCAGGGAAATTACAGAATCACCGAATAAGCTGAGTTGAAAGAGACCCACAAGGATCATTGAGTCCCATTCCCCAAAAGCCACACCATGTGCCTGAGGGTATTGTCCAAACACTTCTTCAGCTCTGTCAGCATTTTCAGCCTTTAGATTCCAAAGGGAAGGCAACTGGTGAGGAAGGAGAGATCCCCATTCTGATGCAAAGCCAGTCACAGCAGGTAATTCACAGTCTCCAGCTTCTCAGAGATTGAGTGTGATAAAATCTGTGGCTCAGTTTCAGCCCAAAGTGTTTCCTTGCAACTAGTATCCTGGAAGTCTTCCTGTAGCTTACAGATCTCCTTGCAACCACTCTCCCCTCCTGCAGGTAGTCAGTGGGTCACACACCTACAAGACAAGGATATTCATTAGCACCATCTAACACAGTCCCTGTGCTACTAATAGCTGTAGCAGTGTCAGTGCACTGATGTCCTGTGACATCTAAATAAACTACTTCTGCCCCCATAAATGTGTAATGCAATATAATCAATCCAATTTCTTATAGACTCCTGTCTCTTGTGGAACACTCCAGAGGCTGTAAACTTCTGCTGAACTCTCTCATGGTTCAGATGTCTAGAACAGCTCTTTGCAAAGACTTTGGGTGTCTGCAATGCCCCTGTATCTTGCAGTGAAGCTGGGCTTGGAGTTACCTTGAATGCAGAGGATGGATCAGATTGTCCTTTCTGACACAGGTTTAATTGTGTTGATAGTTTTATGACTTAGCAGGGACTGAAGTGTTAATAGTTATTAACATAAGAGAGCTAGAAGTGGTGGTAAAGAACCTTTGGAGCTTGTGGGTAACTCAACAGGCAGGTGTGGTGACGCTCCTCTTCATCAGCTGTGGTTCTGGGTTTGGTGCTGCTGTGTGCTCCCCTGAGGTTTAGGCACAGCATAAAAAGAAAATGGATCAGCAATGCTTTTCCCAGGTCTCCCAGGTGAACTTCAGAGAGCTCTGCTGAGACCAGACCTCACTGACCCCGTTGAAAGAACTGCCTCTGACTAAAACACTGCCAAAAGGCAGTCTTGGATATGCACCTGAGAATATTATTTCATACCTCAGATGTGTCCCTAACCCCACAGGATTAATTTTTCTCTTAAAAAAGCAAGCTGCTGTGCCAAGGCTTTCAAAAGGAGGGTTGGCACAGGGCCAGAAGAGTTGCCTGTCATTCAGCCACAAGCCATGCTGGCCCTGCCAGGACACAGCACCAGGCTTTCTTCTCTGGGAAGTGACATCTCTTGATGGGTTGCTGCCTGGAACAGAGCTTGCTGTGTGCCAGAGAGCTTCCTGCTCTCCTTGCATTTGAGGTATTTCCCCCTGGTTTTGGTTTCAGAAGGGCTTTTTAAAGCTTAGCCATTAGGGATTGAAAATATTTTTCCAACACATAATGTTGTTTATAGCAAAGGGGCAGTTTCTTCACTACATTCTCAGCCTTGTGGCCTCCTACCTTCCATATGCATTATTATAGGTTCATGGAGTGGGGGAAGGGAATGCATAACAATAGCATTTCTAGTGTGGTGAGCTTGAAAGCTGGTAACTGTCAAAACATAAAGAGATATTTTGCTTGGATGATTTTTAGTTATTGTTTATTTGCCCTTTGGAGAAACCTAAAAGGGGTGCATTGTGACTTTTCTTGGGAGATGCAAGCAATGAAAAGATGAAATTTAATCTCAATTCCCCACATGATCCTTTGCAAATTTTGAAAGACTATATGTTAGCTGACTGGCAGGATGGATGGAAATGTTGTTAGGGACTTTTACTAGAGAGCACTGTGGCTGATGCTATCAAAATGGGTGCTGTCCCAACAAAAGGAACATCATAGCTTGAAACAGATTTATTTATGTCTTTAACTGCATTTCTTGGAACCCATTTCCCTGGGAAAAAGGCAGAACTGGGAAGAGAGGGCAGCCTGAATTGCCCCAGCTGAAGCTATTCTCATGGCTGATACTGGGCTGATGCTTAAACACAGGTCTCCATATTTCTTCCACAACATTCTGCCTTTATTTTTCCCTCTGGGTCCCTGCTACTGAAGCAGCAGGCTTTCCTGCCTCTCATACCCAGTGACTGACTCTTCTTGTGCCTGTAAAATTGCAGTCCATCTGCTTCAGGAAGCTAATAATGGGAGGATGGTATTAAACAGAAAACTGGAAGCATACTGCTGTTCTATTTGCTGCACAGGCAGATGTATTAGGGTCAGAGTGTGATGGAAAGACCTGTATTGGCCAGGGTGAAGTGGTGTGGTAATGGTCAGGAGAGGAGGAGGGCTAGGCCTAGGAAATTTGTATAGATAAAGACTTTAAGCTTTGCAGGAATCAACAGAATAAAACATTTGAGTCTTTTCCAAAGTCATGGCTCGAGACCAATTTGTTCTGCTTTTGATACTTGTGTCTGATGCCCAAAATGAGCATCTAAACTCTTCAAAGCACACTCTCGAGTGTGCCACAGCTGCGGGGGTTTGTTAGGGGCAGAAGGGAAGGAGAGAAAGAATTCAGCTCTCTGGAAAGGTTAAATGTGATTGCAAGAGTGTGTGACTGGCTGACACTTTGGCTGGAAGAGGAAAGAGGTAATACTTGAGTAAAGCATTCTTGGGGTCTGTATCTCTACAATGTTTCCACTCACCCTCTTACCAGCTGATATTTGCTTTCCACTATATTGGTATTGTGTATTTTTCAAGCCATATTTCCTCCCTCATGTCAGAAATGACAAACTGAAGCTCTTCTTGACCATGTATGGCCTATATAAATCAACTCCTCGTCTTTGCTGTGGTCTCCAAAGCACACACTGTTGCTGAGATCTCTGTGATCAGAGTAATGAAAGGAAATTTCTCAGCAGCACTTCGCTCTTGTGGATTTTTGTGAGTTTTTTTTGTCACATCCATTGCACTGGATGGGGTAGTTTATGCTTGCTTTGGTTACAATGGACTGTAGTGTGTTGGAATCCATAGGAAGTAGAAACAAATGAATAAATTTGATTTTTGTGTATTTATGGTAGTGGATAAAGACTGAAAAGTGAGTATTTAAATTACTTTCATTAGTACAGGAAAGTGAACAAGCTACCTTTGGACTACTCTTCTTTATAGTTTGATTGCTCATTTTACTAAAATCTAGTATAATTATTACCACATCTGCTCATGAAGTAAATTATCTGAAAACTAAACTCTGTGTTTGTGGCTCAGTTGAAGTACGCTTAAACCACACCCCCACCTCCCCCATTTGATATATTCAGGGCCCAGCTTTGACTGTTGTGGGGCTAAGCCAAATCCACGGATGTGAGTGTTTTGGTGTTTTATTTCTGATAGACCTGTACCATGTTGACACTCCTAACTCTGGCAGTGCAAGGGACTCAATCCAGGAAGTTCAGAGTGCAGAGTTGTCAGAGCATTACCCAGACAGGCCTTTTTGGTGTCTTCAGCTCTGTGGTTAGTTCCTATGCTCTTTGAGGGGGAGGTCTGCATGCTTAGAGGAAGAAGGAAAAGCATCTTGTGTTCCCTTGGCTTTTTCAATGTGAACTGGGGCTCCCTAGTTTTCCCCAGTGGTCACCTGCTTTGTCTTTTCTGAAGCTGAAAGAGACAAAACTATTCAGAATTTGAGATCCTGCCTTCTTCAAATGAACAAAGAATTAGGACCTGCTGCCTTAGGATGCAGAGTGATTCCATGATCCCATGGGTTGGTTCATTTAAATTCTGCTGAACGTTTTTAGGTGTCAGAGTGAAATGGGTGACAGGGACAATACAGTGCAGAATATCTTCAGGGGAAGGGCAGCCTAACTGCATCTAAAGCCTCAGCACTGGTCCCACTCACATGTCAGCCAGGGCTTTGTGCCCTCTTTTAAGATGTGCAATGAGAGCCCTCACTCAAAAGCACGGGTTTGTCTGTGAGCCAGCTAGTCATTGTGGGGAGGAGACTGTTCCTAGGAATTTTGTTAAGGAAAACGCTGTAAATACAGCGTGTGTATTAACCCCATGCACCTCCACAGGCTGGAAAGCAGCTCTGCGGAGAAGGACCTGAGTGTCCTGGTGAACAAGCTGTCCATGAGACAGCAGTGTCCCCTTGTGGCCGAGAAGGCCTCCGGAGTCTTGGGATGCATTAGGAAGAGCATTGCCAGAAGGTGAGACAGTTGCTCCTGCCCTTCTATTCAGCTCTGGTGAGGCACACCTGGAGTGTCCAGTTCTCTGCTTCTTGGTACAAGAGGGACAGGGAACTCCTGGAGTGGGTCCAGCAGAGGCTGCAGAGATGAGGAAGGGCCTGGAGGATCTCCTGGCAAGGAAAGGCTGAGGGAACTGGGGATGTTCAGCCTCGAGAGGGACCCTCATCCCTGTGTGTCCATGTCTGCAGGGAGGGCTCCAAGGGGGAACCAGGCTCTGCTCTGTGGGGCCCAGCAATGGCACCAGAGGAATGAATGGGCAGGAACTGATGCTCAGGAAGTTCCACCTGGACAGGAGGAACTTTTCCTGTGCAGTGACTGAGCAGTGAAACAGAGACCAGAGAGGCTGTGGAGTCTCCCTCACTGGGGATATTTCAGACCCATCTGGACACAATCCTGTGCCATATGCTCTGAGTTGACCCTTCTTGAGCAGGGAGGTTGGACCAGATGAGCCAGTGTGGCTCCTTCCAGCCTGACCCCTTGTGGAATTCTGTGTATTGCCAGGTATAAAACTTTATCTGGTGTCTGTCATCCCCACAGCGAGGGAGCTTTATGACTGACTAGCTCATAAAGCTCCCGTGCTATTACAGCAATGCTATCTGGATAGACAGTGCTGGAGTTCTGGGGTTGAAGTCCTGAATGCTTAACTGACACCATCAATTACTTCTTCAAACCTCATTGCTCTCCAGCCCTAAAAATGTTTTTAGTCAGCCAAAATCATGTCCCTTCTCAAATGACATTACAGATCCATATAGCAAGACTTTGCTGTGCTGTTTGAAGAGAGATCTGCATCCTCATGCATGTAGCTGCCTAATGCATATCTTTGTGTAATTTAAAGAAAATGCTTCAGTGCGTAGCCCTGTGTGCAACAGTCAAATCTTTTTATCTTTTCTCCCCAGGGTATCCACAGAAAGAAAAAAAAAAAAAGTAGGAGTGAGGTAAAGATTAAGATAAACAAATTCTGCAAATCCTTTCAATCTGGAGCAGCAGGCATGAAGCAACAAGGAAAATGCTGATTGATCATGGATGCTGTATATAAGGTGAGAGGCCAAGGCCACATTAAGTAACTCCTATGAAATGTTAACTCTCCCTCCCAACAAAACCAGAGACAGCTAGCACTGCACAGGTGCTAAAAGGTATGAAACGAGACTGGAGAGAAATGTTGTGTATATCCTTTCCAAAGGTAAATGTATTTATACCAGAGGGATGATTAATTCACTTTTATTCTCAGGAAATTAGGTAAGAAGCTTTCTGTAGAAAACTTTGTTTCTTCTCATACAGCATACTTCAGTTGGAAGGGACCTACAAGGATCATCCAGTCCAACTGCCTGACCACTGCAGAGCTGGCCAAAAGTTATAGTGTGATATTAAGGACATTGTCCAAGTGCCTTTTAAACACTGACAGGCTTGGGGCATCAACCACCTCTGGGAAGCCTGTTCCAGTGTTTGACCACCCTCTCAGTAAAGAAAGGCTTCCTTACTGTCAAGTCTGAATCTCCCCTGATGCAGCTTTGAGCCTGTCCTGTCAGTGGGTATGACATCTCTTGTGGTAAAAGACATGTTAAGGCATATCATTAAGAGAGTGTTTCTTGCTCAGGACAAGCTTGGTCAAATAAGGCTGGGAGAGGACACTTTACCCAGATAATTGGGGTATGAGCCCATAAGCTAATCAGGGAGGCTGGTCATGTTTTACACTGTTTCAGTGGAGCTGCTTTATTTCCTTAAAATAAGGGCAGCTTTAGACCTAACCCACTAATGTGCTGGGAACAACAAATCTGTTTTATCTGAGTTTTGTTGTAGTCCAGGCAACAGGTAGTTGCCCTGCTAGTGGCAGTGCCTGGGAATCATACATCAGAATGCCTGTCTGTGAGGACCTTTTGTTCTAGGAAATATAAATGTCTGTAACACTCATTTCTGATGTGGTGCTTATCACTTCTGATGGATGCTTTCTCTACTCATTTCCTTATTTCCCTTCTGGGTTGCCCTGGTCATAGACCCAAGATCACAGGATGGTGTGTAATGGGTCTGGCCAAGATACTCTGTACATGCTCACCAAGAAGGCTGGACCAAGTGGTCTGTTCCAGGTCAAAATGTCCATGAAAATGATTCAGTCATGGAATTTTTTATTTCAGTGAAATTCTATTTAACTAGGGAAAGGATGATGATCAGGTCAAAGAAAAATGACAAAACTGCCCAAAGAACGCTGTATGTGCCTGTGCAAAAGCACATCAACAGTTATATGCATAAATTAGCAGCTTGGGGACAGTGTGTGTTGTAGCCTTCATCCTAGATAAAAGCTGATTTATTTATAATGTAATCAAGGGCAAGTCAATTTTGTTTTCCTTTGATACACCAAACACACCGGGGTATGATAACCTATCACATAATTACCCATGACAGGACTGGTACAGAAGGAAGCCAGTGTAGCAGGAATCTTGAGCAAATGTAGCTAATCTTGCATTTTAAGATTGTGTTATTTTTAGACTCTGTAAAAATGTGTAGTGTGGAGGAGACTGTGTTTGTGTAGCCCTTTTCATAAAGCCTGTTTGGCCTTTTTAATGATCCACAGTAAAAAGCCAGTGAAATATATGAGCCTCTGGAATCACAGGGGGAAAAGGATGACTGCTAATCCTGGCTCCCCTTTGTAAAAATGTCTTTTTAGAAAAATGTCAGGGAATGAGAAATCTTGCTGCCTCCAAACATCTTCCAGTAAATGGAGTTCAGCTCCAGCCTGAAGTCCAACCCTGCAGACACCCTCCAGGTACCTCTGAGATTCCTGTGGCCAGTCTCCCTTGGTTGCATCACCCTGAAAATAAGAGTTGTGTCCGAGGTGTGGTGCTCGTTGTGGCTCTGGGAGCAGACTGCACTTTGGGTTGTCCTTATCACCCTTCAGCAGTGCTCTTCTGCCAGCTCTGGGGTTTTGCTGACCAAAGACTTTGTGAAATGGGCCTGTTGAGGTAATGGCAGTCTTTCCAGACACTGCAAGGGTTTTCTCTGTTTCTTCCACGTCAGCTGGTCTAAGAGGAGCTGCTAATCCCAGCAGCAATGGAATTTGACCCGTTTTCGAGATGTTGATTCTTTTTCTCTTGCTGAAGATAAGAAGCTTATCTTTTGTCAAGTTTGGGTGAAGCATGGGCTCTGTATCCCAGACAGAGGAGTGTTCCCTGGGCTGTTCAAGCCTTAATAAAAAAGTGTATTCTCCTTGAAAATAGATTTTCTCTAATATCACGTAGATATATGAGTCTTCTTGTCAGGCATTTTATAAACTTTCTTTACTCATCAAAAGGCTGTCTTGATTATTGCTTAAAGACAAAATTTGGAAAAGAAGGGAGGTGCCAAGTTAGGCAATTCAGAATTAGCAAGAAATTTGCTATTTTTTTTAGGAAGCTCTTTCACATGGCATTGCTTTGAGATTTTCAATTATGTTGTTATATTATTTTTCCTTACAAAATGAAAAGTTGTTATTAGCTTTTAAAACTATCATATAGGATGTTAATTGAAACTGTCACAGGGCCTGTTAATTGATTGTGAACACCCTTGTATCCTGAATTTCTGTGGGGTTTTCTACCACTATGGATACTTTGGTTGTTTTGAGGCATGTTTCTTTCATCTTATAAAACTGTGAGTAGGGCATGAGGGTCTGTTTCTAGAACAAACTATTTACCTTGCAGAACTGAATTGCTCTTAGCTGTCAGCAAGACTGAGCTAATGTTTTTGAAGGAAAATGACATGGCATGTCAGTTTGGTTCTGATGCTTTTTGACATTTCAATTAAAGTATCAAATGAAACTCTTCACTTATTGTGCTAACTGAAATTTGCTTTTAGGTTTGTGTTTAAAAAAAATGAAACAGAAGGAATTTTTTTTTAATTTAAAAGAGGAAAAATGGTGTTTCTCCAAAAAAATGTGTTCTGTAGTAGGGAAAAAATCTACTTGCAGCACTTAAAATGAGATTTTGAGCAACTCCATTTAAAACATTTCTTTTTTACTTTTTTTGTTTGTTTGGACTCACAAACAAAAAGTGACGTTCAGTCAGAATTAGGAAGATGTTTTGAGTTATAGGTACTGTGTTTTCCATCCCTAAGTGGGAATACATCCATGTTCTCTTCAGACTGGACCTTTGTCAGCTGAAGTTCTTGAGGAGGGCAGCCTGAATTTTTGAATTTTGTATCTCAAACCCTCACCAACATGATATATGCACGCCCTGTTCACAGCACCTTGTGTTTTCCATTAATTTGGCTCAAGTTTTGTGTGTTCTCCTTTAACCAGAACACTTGTTTTCTGCAAATGAGGACCACAGGGTTGGGACTTAGGAATAAGGTTTCATTGTGCTGTTAAAAATGGATTTCATACTGCTTTTCATATGGATTATTGCCTTCTGCAGGAAATTGTAAAGTTTTGGTAGGATTCTTGCTATTTCCAGTATGAGGGGCAGTCACAAACTGAACTTGTGTAGACTGGAGGGTGACTTCTGTCCTGTGAAGTGTGCTCAAGAGAAAGCAGCTCTCAAGACCCTTGGAGTGTGGAGGGCTGGAGAGTCACATCAAGGAGCTGGGAGAGTGTTACTCCTACAGAGAAGCTGTGGAAGGAAGCACAGAGCAAAAAGCCAGATCTCAGGGGTAGATTTGGGACTGAAGAGGACTGAGCACTTTGTATCTTAGGAAGGCACTGAGTTGGATGGCAAACAAGCTGCAAGCAAGAGCAGAATGGGCAGCTAGGAGCAGTGTATTTTTAGTTCCTGTTCTTGCCTTGTCACTTGGAATTGTTTCCATCCAAAAAGAAAAAAATAAATCATCTGAGTTTATATTGAATCATTCCTGGTGCAATCATTTGGGTTAGTAAGACTGAATCAAAAAGCAGCACCTGAATCTGAAGATCTGCTAAGAACCTCTCCCATTAAATTTTAAAATACCCTTTTCCCCAGACCTCCTCTAAAGTAGAACAAACTCTGTGGAAAAAACCCCATGTTCTGGCTGTGGCTTAAAAAACAGAATTCAGGAGAGCTGAGGGGTGAGACTTGTACTTGGTTCTTATTCCTTTCAGTTTCTTTCCATAAACACAGGTGAAGATCAGCCTCAGTTTTGAAATTCTCAGCTTGTGTTGCTTTGCCATTTTCTAAACGTTGTAGGGTTTTCTTGAAATACCTAATTTGATCTGAGACTGGATCAAAGCAGCTTTCTCTCCTGCAGCAATCCAAGAGGATTGGGTGATAGGAGATGTCTGGATGCTGTTAGTTCATTTGCATGTAAACAAGAAAACTAGAACTTTTTTTATTCCCCCACTACATACTGCAATAAAAAGTAAGTTATTGTCTCTGAAGTAATGGGGTTTGATCAAAAATTGCTGCCTAGCTCTGCAGTGATCTCTCTTGATGAACAAACACCTGATTAGGAAATATACTGTAAATCTCAATATTTTTCAGGTGCTTTCAAAACTCTTTATTATAAGTTTCTTGGGAAGCAAGTGGAGCTTGCCTTGAAATGGAAGAGAGGGTTTCAAAATCACTTTGAGGAATTTTGTGTGAACTGTAGAGCTGGAGGAGAATATTTGTCTTCTTCCTAGTGGCAGCAGAGAATTGCAGTTTTGCTGGAACTTCCAACTATTCTGCTTTTCCAGTCAATACTTTTCAAATGTAATTTAGTGGAGACAAGACAGGGTGGTCAGAAATCAGACACAACCTGACACACGGCAGGAGAGATTTCCAAAAGTATCTGAAGAACATATGGAGGGAAAAAGTTCTTCTCTGATTTCACCCATAAGAAATATTCCTGTAAGAAAGAGTCCAATCAATTCATGTTGGCTGCTTGTTACACTGGTCCCAGTCCAGGGGAGACTTATGCCCCTTGAAGCTCCACTGAGCTGAAGGCAATTATTTGGGACTTGCACTGATGTGAATCTGGCCCAATATGCTCACAAATTGGCCCTGAACTTTTGTCTCTTAAGCAAGATTGGAACTATCTTGTGCTTTTTACAGAAAACTTGAAAATGAAAAATCCTACATAGCTTGGTTGCTTAAAGCAGAGCTTCCCAGCTGTGAAAAATGGCTTTAGGTGCTTCCAGTTTGGGGCACCAGTTCTGGGGCATCTAAGCAAGGCCCCATCTGCTCTGAGCATTTCTCAAGATCAAGCAATTTGTGTTAAACCTCTGAAAATGTAGGTACTTAGCTTTCTTTGAATCTCTTGTCCCCGGGGACTTGCAAAGCCACAGACTACTGATTTTGTGTGATTTTTGTGGTCCAGTGGGGCTGTGTGATGAATTTTGTTTCCGGGGTTTTCCACTTGTAAACAGTAACAAAAAGTTCCTTATTTTAATGGGTATTTTGCTGTCCTTCCACTAATCCCTCTCTCTGTACAATGTGTAGCTGAATATGAAACAAAAGGCACTCTGCCTTTCTGTAAACACTGAGGACGTGGTAAGGAAGCCAGAATTGCAATTCCTCACTTTTCTCCCTCAGTACTTGAACTGTTCTTGTGTGAGTGAATCTTCTGCCGTTCCTGATTTCTCTGATACACATCCTTCCTCCAGAGCTCCTGCCCAAAATTTCTTTCTGTAGGGATGCTACAATTCCAAGTCCTGTACCGACTGGCAAGTTCTAAGCTCAGGCAGTGTGGTTGCATTTCCATAAAACCACGGGTCCCCGTTTTTTTTCCACTGTTCTGTGGTTGGTTTCTTTTTCCTTATTGATTCCATCTCTTAGTGATTCTGACTCTTCTGGTCTTTATGTTAAGTGAAAAGCATACTTAAAATCTGTCCAAACCACAGGCGGCTTGTTTGTGTATTTACAGGTTTTTCAGAGCTGAGGCTTCTTTAGAGAATACATGACATTTTCTGGCCTCAAGGTGTCAATAGTTTGTGACCTTCTTTTAGCATGTTGGCAGTGAGACAAATAACTTGGATGTTTTCTCCTGATTTTTGGAGAGGGAAATTCCTTCATCATGGGGGAGGCTTTAAGAGTCTTCTACTGGAGGCATAATGTTTGTAATCTCAGAAGGTCTGAGGTGGGCTTGATCAATTTTGATAATAGAACATGCATGAAAATAGGGAAGACAGAAGGGTCAAATCTAAAGCAAGTCAGTGGAACATCCTTGCTGTTGAGGTGATGAAGGAAACTACTTTTTTGCCTGTTGTTCACCCATATAGCATTTAATCCTTACCATAGAGCTGCCACACTAGGTCTCTGTGTGCAGCAGATCCTTGAAGCACTGAACACAGTTGTGTCTGTGGTTATGCAGCTGTTTGCACCTGCAGAATGCCATTCTGCCAAAAGGCATGGTCCATTTTCTGCTCATTCTTTATGCCCTGTGTTCATGAATGGCCTCATGGTGGAAGGAAGAGGGGAGTTTTTCTGTGGCTCCATCAGCTTCGTGGTGCAGGCTCACTGCATCTCATGTGGTGAAAGAGGGAATTAGGGATTAGCAGTTAGGGTGCTGAAACTGCCAGCATGGTTTGATTCTGGTTCAAACGTGTATCCCAGGGCCCAAAGTCACTCCCTGATGTTGGCAGAGAGTGAAATGGGGTGTGGAATTTCCTGTTCAGTATAGCCATAACAAATAACCTTCCAAATGCTGTGTGTTATGTTCATGGCAGTTTAAAGCGAACATAATGTGAAATGGGATGTTGGAAGAAAGCTGGCTTCTGAACTGCATGTGTGAACTCACAGGTGTTTGTGTGTTAAGAGGACCTTTCTAGTAAAAGGTGTAGCTTTTTGCAATCCAGTCACTTACATGCATGGCTTTGGCTTCTGGATCACTACAGGCTAGAGCCAAGTAAATGGAGGAAGAGCTAACAAAAACATTTTCCAGTCCCCTATATTTATTTGGTTTTGTTTGTTTGCAAGAAGCCAATTTTGTGTCTCTCAAGCTCCTTCTACGAATCAGAATGATATCTTCTTGTAGGAAAAATGATTATGTCCTAAACCACAGTGAAGTTATCAGGAATCATCATTTGCTTGGTTCTCCTGGCTCTTCACACCTGTAAAGCCCATGTTGAAGCAGTGAGCTTCTCTACACCCCGTCTGTCTTCTACCCTATCTCTTTCAGTCATCTGGATTCAGGGCTTTCCTATGTGTTTCCAAAAACCTTTTCATGTCATGCAGGGTACCTAAACCCATTTCCCTCTCTTCTCTGTATCCTGTATGATGTTCATGATTGTTCAACCTAATGAATATATAATGAACTGTACAGGAAATATTTTTATGTGGTACTGGTGTGAATTTAGACTAACCTCAAACCACTGTATAAAAAGAAGTAATGAATATTACTGCAACTGATTAAAAGTCACCTAATTCCTTTACAGCAGAATGTGTCCAGCTGCACAAAAAATCCATGTGTATATATATATACATTGCTTTGAGCCAATTAAAACTCTGATCACCTGGGTTTCAAAAGATGCCTCTTCTTTTGAGTTCTTGAAGAATAATAAATGGGCATACTTCTCCCCCAGATTTTGTCTTAATGAGGCATTTTCATCTCTAGCTAATGAGGAGTATGATTCTTTATGAAGAATGTAGTGTAGTGTTAACAGGCAAAATATTATAGTCACAAAAGTCTGTAGTTAGGGGATAATATATAGAAAATTTCATCTTATTTCATCTGTTCACCATTGAAATATTACTAGAAGATGTTTTTTTCTTTTGCAACCATTTAATTTTATTGTGAAAATTTTATTTTTCATTTATTTAAGGACAGGCAGCACTTAGGAACCTGTGCTAGTGCATGCTCTGCAAACACAGCGTAAAGATTCCATCTTTCCATGGAATGCTTCATGTCCTTTCATATAAGTATGCTCATAGCAGCCATAGGCTGTCCCCACCAGGCAGCATGCAGACCCCATGTTTGAGAGCTCTCAAAACCACACTGTGAACAGCTTGGCCCCTGTGCTGTTCAGAATCATAGAATGATTTGAGTTAGAAGGGGACATTGAAGATCATCCAGTTCCACTCCCTGCCATGGGCAGAAACACCTTCCACTAGGCTGCAGTGCTGCAAGTCCTGTCCAGTGTGGCCTTGGACACTTTCAGGGATGGGGCAGACACAGCTTCTCTGGGCAGCCTGTGCCAGCATCTCACCACCCTTACAGGGAAGAATTCCTTCCTATTATTTCATCTATACCTGCTGTCTTTCAGTTTGAACTCGCTCCTCCTTGTCCTGCCACTACAAGCTCTTGTTTTCTTGGTGTGATTTCTCTTGCAGGATTTGCTGTCTTCCAGATGGTGTCTGGCCTGTGTTGCAACCCCTGTGAGAGTGCTCAGAGAGCAGCCTTAGGCAAGGGTGCCTAAGCAAGCACCCCTCTGAGGAGGGGTGGGAAGAGGTGGGGCTGCACCTGGGACTTTTAATGGCAGAATAAATGGGAAGGTGGAGGGCAGTGCTGTACAGTCAGTCCAGTGTGCCTGCTGTGCCTCTCTTCTCTTCCCCTATGATCTACAAGAGTATATTGTCAGCACCAAATCTTGAAGAAATACATACAAGCAGATTTTTATTTTCTCTTGTGTTCTTTAAACTTTAGTTACCTATCGGCAGCTTTCAAGATGACAAGAATTTTGACAGCTTGCAAAGTGGTGAAGATTTTGAAAGGCAGATTGAAGTTTTGCAATGTGTCTGCTGATCACTGGAGTTTCTCAAGGACAGACACCAGACTGTTGAGCATCAAGGTAACAGTGACTGAACTACTGTGGTTTAATAGATGTGTTTGGCATGCAGAGATAACTTGCTGCAGATAACAGGGCTTACCTAGAGACGTGAACCAGAGGAGGTTTGTCTGAACCCTAGGCAAGGGGGTTGCTTGGCTAAATGGTTTTATAAGCTAAGCAAACACACTTTTTGTCTAGTCTGGAATGGAAATTATAGGGTAAATTATATCAAAAGGTGGAAGTTCAGGGTTTCAGTTAATTATTATATGGTATTTTCTTTAGAAACACCTTACCCTTCTATAGGACTGATAGCTAACAGAACAGATTTTTCAGTCCATATGAGCATGAATTGGCTGAATATTTAAAATCATGCATCACTTGAATTAATCCAATTGAATCCATACAGAATCAATTTTGAATGTATTAGAAACTACAATGGCTCTGAGATTAATTGGAGAGGTAGACAACTCTTGTGAATGCATCAGTGTACCAGCTCTTGATTTACTGGGGCTGTAAATCCCCAGTTGATGTCCCCAGCTTTCTAGTGCTTTTTGTTAGAGGAGCTGGAGCACATGGGTGAAATGGGACTTTCTGTGGGACTTCTGTAGCACTGAAGTGCTCTGTGAGTTCTGTCAGCATGCACTTAGCATTGAAAAGGCACTTTTGCACAGATGTTGTGTTTGATGAACAGTGCAATAGAATTAGCAGCTGGAGGAGTGGTGTTTCAGAGGGTGGTAGGGAACAACATAGAGACACTTGGACTGCAGGTGCTGCCTTACCTGGCAGGGTGGTCTAGAGGGCTGATCAGTATCATTTCTGTCCACTGAGGACTAGGGTTTCTCTTACCTGTCCCACAGCCACTCATTTTTCAGGAGTTCTCTGAGCTCCTTGCAACAGCCCCATTACTTGACAGGACAAGGGGAAATGGATTCAAACTGACAGAGTAGGTTTAGATTAGATATTAGCAAAATATTCTTTACTGTGGCGGTGGTGAGGCACTGGAAATAGGTTGCCCAGGGAAGCTGTGGCTGTCCCATCCCTGGAGGTATTCAAGGCCAGGTTGGACAGGACTTGGAGCAACCTTCCAGTGGAAGGTGTATCTGCCCATGTCAGGGGATTGGAACATAGTCATCTTTAAGGTCCCTTCCAACCCAAACCATTCTCTGATACTATGATACTTTTAAAACAAAAATTGTCTGCAGAGGAACACAGAATAAGATGAGAGGTATTCCTGTTTATATGCCTTCCTTCAGCATGTGAGTTCCCAGATTAGCTTTGTCTCACCTGCATTTAGAAACAGAGCCTGTGTGGTGAACTAGTGAACTAGAGTCCTTGCTGCTGGACCTGTCTTCCCCTTCTGCAGAGTGTACAGCAGGTGTGAACTGATACCTTGTTCACAGTCTTAAAGCACAGTAATCTTCCTCCTAGCAGATAAAACCCTGACTCTGCAGTCAGATCTGGCTTGGGAGGAAGTTATTTCTCCTTGTAATGACAACAGGAGTGCTGCTTGTGGGTTATAAACCATTGTGATTACCACTTTGCACAGCTGCACCATTGATGAGGAAGTAGGGCTCTGGCATGAGTAGCAAATTCCTTGGTTGTTCCTCAGGCTGGGGAAACTCTGTTGGTTTGACACTGACCATACCATAAAATTATAACAGAGCCCTCAGCTGGAGCTCAAAAAATGTTTGGGCAATACTCTAAGGCACATGGTGGGATTCTTGGGGTTGTCCTGTGCAGGGACAAGAGCTGGATGAACTTGATGAATCTTGTGAATCCTTTCCAACTCAGGACATTCAATAATTCATGGTGCTGTGTCTGGACTAATGGCAGTATTAGGTAATGGTCCCATTCCTCCATTATTGCAGGCTTAAATGAGCATTTAGTTGCCTTTAACTGCTTTTTCTAGCTGGGCTATTTTAGGAAACATAACAAAACACAATGAAAACATCTAACCTATGTATGTTAAAGTATTAGAGAGCATGACAGAGAGGCAGTAGTTTTAGAAGAATATCTAATAATAAGTCTCCAAAGTCTGTATTCTGTCCAGTTAACCTCACCCTATGTGGGGAATGAGTTAGATGTGGGGACTCTAAAGAAGAGATGGGCATCCATGAGTGAAAGAGGGGCACAGAGAGCAGACCAGAGACCCCTCAGGGCTCTCAGTAGGGATGTTTAGCATCACTGGTTTCAGGTTAATCAAGCTTGTTTAAAATTCAGGAATGGGCAGAGAGACTGCAGCTTGAAGCTCTTATCGTTTAATGCTCTTCTGAGGCCAGTGTAGTTAAATGGGGATGTAAAGGTAGTATGAGCAATAAATAAGTGGCTTATAACAGTATAGCTGGCTCAGTAAAGAGAGGTTTGGGAGAGCTATAAAAACCACCAGGAATGAGCTAAAGATATAATCAGAAATGAGAGGGAGATGAGGAAAATTTTGTAGAGCGCTGGCTTTAGGAACTATTTCACATTACTGCGAGAGGACTCTTCAAATATATTTGAGGCAGGTGGAAAGAAACTGGGACAGTGACTGCAAGGACAGTAGAGAGATGGGTGAGGAAGTTAAACATGAGTCACAAGCTACTCCTCTCCTCTTTTTGGAGGTGAAGGGGATGTAAAAAAGGGGCCCATAGAAGATGGGGAGAACTGCTGCTGTGGGGGAGCGAAGGGGTGCTCATTTCCATTGGTCCTCAGCGACCTCTGCTAGGTGCCTCATCTAGCTTGGTTCACTCTTCTCCTTTGAGTTTTGTGATGGGCAAATATTTGTGGTATTGTTGTGAACAGCCTTAAGAAGAGTTCAAATTGTAGGAACTATGACTTTTCTACCATGGTACCTGTGTTGCTTTTCTTTGGATTTGCCTTGGATGATAAAGGAATTAATCTAGTGCTTCTCCCCAGAAAAGATCCTAAGTGTGCAGCTTCTTTGGTGTATCCCAAGACACTCACCTTGACTCATTATTTTTTCTTGCCCTGTCTTCTCTCAATGTTAGCCAGAAACAAATGTGCCAGAGTAAAATCAGATAGATACAGAGATACCTACACAGGGTTGGCAAAGAAAGTCTTGACTGTTAGCCATGTCCAGATAGGTTTCCAGCCTGTGACAGCAGAGTACTCACAAGAAGAGTAAGAATGTGTTTGATTTTTCTATCAAAGAGAAAACTACTCCTTTGTTGCTGGCTACTTGGTCTTAGGAGAGTGAATGTAGTTCAGTCCTGGCACCAGCTTTTTATTGTAGAAGGAATCTCGGAGCTTTTGGATTCTTCTCTGGTTGTGATATGTCAGCTGTTCTGTAGCCAGCCAGATGTGTGAGTCAAGAAATGTGGCAGAGGCTGTTGTGCTGTGTGGAATCATGGTCTGCCTTAGAAAGGAGATGTTTTGTCATCTTCTTACTGGAGGGAAATAAACTGGCCTGCCCTGAACCTGAGTGCCATCTGTATCTCTGCCTGGCTGAGAGAGTGTGTCCATACCTGCCCTGGCTTTGGTACTTGGCATACTCAGAGTCCTGCAGCAGTTCATGGGTCAGCTTCACCTTGCCAAGATAAACTGGGAGATTTCTTGGGAGGCAAAGAACTGGACTTACATGACTGAGAGGCAAGAAGGGGGGAAAATTTACCCCTTCACTTTCCAGTCAAGGAGTTTATAGAAGACACACTTTGAAAAGCAAATTGTACTGTAGATCTTTTGAGATTTTGCACATCTTTATCATCCAATTTTTAGATGGGAAGAGCTGCTACAGCAGGGAACTAACTGGAACTAATTTAATCTGATTTCTTACTTTCTTACTGGGTTTAGGTTTGTTTTTCTTTTAACTTCCAAAGTGCTTTCTTTACTTGATGTGTGAAGTGTTTAGTGTAGTGGGACCTGAACTAGTTGACTCTTCAGGCTGCTTTGAAAAAATACACCAAATCTATTAACACCATATCAACAGCATGACTTTCTGTTAGCCATCTTCATCCTCAAAACTCTTGAAGAGTACTGCAGCCTTGCTAGAGCACAGGCCCTCTGCTAAAGGTGAAGCTACTGATGTATAGAAGGAAGAAATCAGATTGCAAATGGCGTATCTCACATTAGGGGTGTGTGGCAGAAACAATTGAGTTGAGATTACAGCAGAGATTTATCTGAGGCTTGTGGGGATGCTTCTGAGAAGGGTGAAGACAAAAGGACCTCAGGGAAGCTCTGGGGGGTTGTTTATTTCTTGCTTGCTCTTTTTTTGAAAGTATCTCTCCCAACTGATTCCTGATTGAGCCAACAGGCATTCTCCATAGCTTGTAAATCACTTTTCACCTTAGGAATGAAACTGAAAAAACAAGGTAGGCTGGCAGTTTAGGGATATGGCAACACCTCCACTGGAAATGTAAGCAAGAATAATTGCTTTGAGAATGCTCAATGAACCAAACACTTAATTAAGAATAATAAATCAAGGAAGGGAGGGAAACATTTGAACATCTATCCCCTGCTGAACTTGCAGGCAGATTATGGTTGCTCGGGGACATTTTTCTGTATTACTTGAACACTGTGTAGGGGCCCTAAATAGGGGCTTCTGTTCAACAGAAATGATTTCTGTACTGTCTGATATAGAAAGAAGGTGGGCTGTGGTGGGAGGAAGGCCATGATGATCCCTGTCAAGTACTATAGTGAGGGTGAGGCTCTAAAGCTCACAGTGATTGCTCTGGGGTTTGGCCTTCAGCACTTAGATGAAACTTAATTTTTCTGGTCATTCCACCATTGTGGACTTTGTTTCCTGAAGGATTCTGCCAGCTTGGTGACAGTTAGGACCACAATTCAGGCAGCTGCCCCAGTGTGTGCTCAGTGGTGGGACATGCTTGAAGTGGAGCTGCTATTTGTGTGGACTCCAATCTGTGGCCTGATGGCGGAAGGCATCCAGGCTTTGACACCAAGATTGGGAGAAACTGTATCCAACAGTCAGTGTCCCACCTGGGTAGAGTAGGTTGGGCTCTCAACAGGCTTCCAAAAGGGCAGAAGTCCTGTCCAAAGCCCAGTCTGAGGCACCCAAACCACCTCTGTGCAGTGCTTTGAGTGCCTGGCAGTTCTCTGCAGTGAGAAGCATAGGGAGATTAGGGATCCGACCAACCTGTCATTTTAATGTGGTCTAAACCTAGTGGATTTAGCCACAAAAATTCTGTTTATAACTGGGGAGGGAGGAGATTTTGGTGTTGCTGAATGAACTGTCCAGTGGTGTGGGAATGTTCCAAAAATTATAGCTAAATCTTTGGAGAATGACTAGATGTTTGACATTAATAAGGAAGAAATGGCAAGGCTAAAAGCATCCCAGATGCACAGAATTCAATTACTTGGCAGCACGGTTGGGTTTTTAGTGTATTTTGCAGTACATTAGTAATTGATCCGTGTGGTATTTGTAGCTGCAGAGGGGCTCTAAATGAATGTTTTTCATGATGGTTACAAAATGTTCAATACTAAGAATGAAATTTCTCCTTGCTGTGATTGTTCATCTGATTTATGGCTAATGGAAAGTAGCTCTCCAGCTTTTTTCGGCAGCAAATTGATCTTGATTTTTCTTTTAAAAATCCCAGTAAGAAGAATAGTTCTGTAAAAGAAGCCAATATGGAGCTAAATCACGGTGAGAGCTGCTTCCTGTGGACACGCTTGGCACATTGGCATAGACCACTGGGATTTTTACACTGTTGGTCACTCTGCCTGTTCCCAGGAGACAGCTTTGCTTGCCTTCCAGAAGTGGAGGTTTTTCAGGGTCCTGGAAGTTCATTATACAAATTCTTTTAAGCCCAGGAATTCATTGGCAAAACTATTTACATCTTTGCTTACTCTTTCTCTTCCTCTGCATGTCACCAGTGATCCTGGTGTCTGAGGGAATCTCCCAACTCATTCTGTCATTTCTGCTGTTCATGTACTCATTATTTATTTATTAGAAGGTGGAGTTCTCTGGTGGTTTCCCATCCACTGCCTGGACAGGGTAAGAATGGTTTAGTTTCCGAGGGGGGCCAAAGAGGGTGGTACATTTAGTCTGATATGTGCAAAGACCAGTGTGACAGTGAACCTCTTAAGGACTTCTGTAAAACTCTGTCCCATTTCCCTTGGCTGTAAAACAGTGATGAAGCCTGTAAGGGATCCTGCAGTTAGTGTGGGACTCAGTTCTGCTGAAAGCTCTCTGGAAGAGGTATGCTTTCCTCTAGGCTGCTTGTTTCATAGCTGCTTCTTCTGGGACAATTTATGCCCATCCCTGAGGTAACTGAGACCATGAGCGTCCATCTGATCCATGAGTTCCTCTGGCCTTGTGTCCTATAGCTAAATAGACTGGTATTTTGAATTTTGCTGTCTGACACCAGTCCAACTAAACATACACTTATTTTTAGCAGCATTGCTGTACCAGAAGTTGCACCAGAAGTTAAGCACCTATCAAAGGTCAGAGCTGGATGAGAGCCAGCAGTCAGCATCAGGCCTTGAGCAAACATTGAGGAAGTAAGCAATTCTTTCCCTACAGGATTATGATGTTGGTAAATTGCAACATGTTATATGTAGAAAAAATTAACTAAGGGATAGGGAAGGGTGATCCCACAGTAATAGCAGTACATGCTCTGCTTGCAGTGAGGTTTGCCAGCTCATTTAGGATAACAATGTTTCCAAAATGTTATAAAGACATCAGAGCAGTAAAAGAGATGGTATCTTGGCAGCTGAGAGTGGCAGAAGGGCAGGAATACTTACTTACAGTGGTAGGCATGAAAGGCAGGTATCCTAGATGTTAACCTCTATAAACATCAAGCCTTTCCTCCTGTGTTTGAGTTTCTTCTTGTGCCTTTCTCTAGGTGCAGACAGCAAACTTGGTGCTGGAAGATGGGATGAAGATGAAGGGCTATTCTTTTGGCTATCCATCCTCCACAGCAGGGGAAGTCGTATTCAACACGGGGCTCTCTGGGTAAGGGAACAGCAAATGACATGTAAGCATCAGTACTTCTCTGAAAGCTTGTTGAAGCTGTTTTTTCCAAGCTCGTAGGGTCTTGATCCAAGCAGGTAGTTTTCTATATAAGGCTACATTGTAGTCCAGAGATACTGAGAGAGAATTAATGAAGATGACTCAGGCACAGCTCTTGTGTCAAAGCATTTGTGGTGATAAGCACCTTTAAAGACTTATCTAATGATGACAATGAGATACATAGACTTCCTACTGAATTGCTGAGTCAGAGCAGAGGAGCTGTCTGCTCTCCCTCCAGTGCCCAGATCAACTATAGAGGTTTGAAGCATCTGCAGCCTTCTTGGTAATGGAACTTGGTTTCTGAGTGAAGAATTTTTAAGCCCCAAGTTGGTCACTGTTATGACCCATGCCTTATGTCATTTGTTGGCTCATACCTCAGGTAAGGATGCTTTTACACTCTGTGCCCTTTCCAGATAAAGGGCATGATCAGATTCATGCCTAACCTAGCATGATTCTCTGTCCTCTTGAGTGGTAGAAGCCCATGGCTGACTTAGGTTGGCTGCCAAATGCTGCCAGTGCTTTTGTTGGACTCCTTGAGCAGAGGGAATCTGGCCAGAGGAATGGGGGTTTTGGTAAGGACAGGGACATATCCTTGGGGAGGTAAGACATCTCTGAAGCTGTTGATGCTCGAGCTTCTTCTGCAGTCATTCATAGCTGTCTTTGCTCATCTGCATTGTGTTTCCCAAATTCTGCTCTCCTTTGTAGATCTCAGTATTCACAGGATGAGTTTTTAAATGATGTCATTGGTGATTATGTTAAATTGCTGCAGAGGGGAATTAGTTTGCAGAGTTTTTCATTAGGAGACAATTATTTAAGCATTTCGACAGCACTAATTACTGGCTGTGTTAATATACCTGCCAACAAACCATTGCTCAGTGTAGATCAGAATGTTGGAGGGCACCAGGATTCTCTTCTCATTGATAGATTATGAGCCATAAATCTTGGCACATCACAAAAGTCAAGGAGGACCTGAGGGATTAATTTCCTCTCCACATGTTACTGTGGCAGTAGAAATTGTGTTTGTTCATTGTCTAATCATTTGGAGAGGATGCTGTGACAGAGATCTGTGCTGGGAAGCATATGGGCATGGAGAAAACATTCAAAATGTAAGGTGGTATCTTCAGAGCCCCCTATCTGGAATATGACTTTGATTGATTCAGAGAAATGGAAGACAAGAGTTTGCAGCATTGTTGCAGAACCTAAAAGTGGCAGATTTCCTGCCAGTCCAAGGGTTGCTGTCCCCTGAAAGGAGCCCTGTAGCTGTACCTCCTGGTCACAGAGATCAAGATCTGTGTATCCAGAGGAACCCAGCTGCCCCTTCTCCCTGTGCCTGTGTGAAGGGGGTGTCCAGGCTGCTGGGGCACACAGCAGTTGGTCACGATAGGAAGCAAGAGGTTAGGGCAGGGGTGCTGATAAGCCTCAGACCTCCTTTCTGTGAAGTGGGTGTTTCTAGGTGCTGGGTGGGGTCAGCATGGCCTCTGTCCTGGGGTGTCTAATGGGCTGCTCTGCACTGTGTCTCCTCATCTGGACTCCCACATTCTGATTCATGTTATAGAAGTGGGAGACAAAGCACTTTATGTGCATATAGCTTTCAGGCTTGAAGATCTGAAGCTTGCTGAAATGTTGTCATGTTACTCTGGAATAGAAGGCAGAGAGCACTCTTTTGGGAGTGAAATGTTGAATTTTTGATAGAAAAGCATGAGGGTGAATTTTCAGAAACATTTGCTGAAAAAATAAACCTACTGTTGCAGCCATCTGTTTAGTATAGGAACAAAAAGAGGAGATTTCCAATTAAGAAAGAAGAAGAGTTACAACCCATAAAATGTCCCATGTTTGAAATGGTTCCATAAAGGTGTTTAGCTCCAAAAAGTCTGTGTGTGTTTCCCATGATATTCTAGTGAGAGAATGGGTTGACAGGAGTTTACTGAAATCAGGCAGACCTTTGAGCAGGCACAACAAGGACCAGACCTTGCAGCACATTTGGAGCTGGTGTTGCCATCTGCTCCTCTGTACTCCACACAGCATTGTTACTGCTTAAAGGGCACTGTCCATGCCGAGCTCTGTCTGCACACCCCACCCCACACCCAATGGCTCTCTGTCCTTGTTTGCTGATTACAAATGGCATGCAAAGGTTAATTACATTAGCTTTGTCAGTAACAAGGAGTCTTTTGGAAGCATAACCAATTAGCTCAGAAGGAGAGAGCAATGCCAAGCAGGCACATGCCACGTGCCTGGTACCTACTGCAGTTTTGGGATCACACTGCACTTTTTGTGGGTGGTTACCTGCAGCAGCAAATATAGATTTGAACATCAGGGGAGGCTTACCTGAAAATATTTCCTGGCCATTGTTCATTCGACCTGTCATTTCTCAGAGCTGGCTGGTGTGCTGTGTTGTCTATATCTGCCAGTCCCACTTTTGTGAAGAGCTTCCCACTGTTTGACAGTTAATCTTCTGGCAGTAAATCTGGTGTTCCATAAAAATGTTTCTTGTGACTTGCTGATATCTGGTAGATAACTGAATTTGCCAATTAGGTATTGTTTAAACAATAATGACAATAATAAATTATATTTTGTATAAGGCAGATTCATCCTGGAGTGTCTTTTTGCATTTGGCTCAATATTTGTGGGAATAACTTCATCTGTTGCTAAATTGCAGCTGCTTTTGGGTTGAAAGGCAGCAATTGCTTAATGGATTTTTGCAACAGTATGCTACAGTATAAGGGAGAAAGTGAAGGACTAATTTGAAGCTGAAGAATAGGAGCATATAGATCATATTTACCCTGTCCCCCTATATATGGCTGAAAGTGAGACTGGATCTACTAGGTCCAGAGATGATACTTTGTGGACTCCTAAGTTTGGTCTTCTGCTGCAACAGAATGCTCCAACATGCTTTCAGATCTGTCCTTGCTGAGAAGGACGTTCAGGATGGTGCTTAACAAACTGCTGGGCATCTGCCTGAGCTAATGATAGGACAGGCTTTGGGGCCTTGTGACCAGGGGTAGAATGCTGAATCCCAAAGCATTGTCTTCAACTTGCCTCCTTCAGGGATACACAAACCAGCTTCCAAGCCCTTAGGAATTTTTTTTCAGGTGAAATAAATGGTGTTCTGTGGTTGGGAACATGGATATTGACCTAGAAGAGAGACCAGGCCTCTGCTGGGAGAAACTACAGAAGTGGGACCATGGCAGGGTTTGTTTACAGAGCCCATAGGAAGAGAAGGACCCAGGGTAGTGATGAGGAACGACTTGTCTATGTCCTACCCCACAAAAAGAGCACTTACAGCCCTGAACATCCCAAAACATGCAAGCTCCAGAGTGTGGAAGGGACAATGCCTGGGCAAGCAGCTCTGTTGTCTGCTGGCTTTTCAGGTGGAGCCTTCTGATGCCACTGAGAGGGGCAAGCTCTTACAGCCTGTGGAGGGAAGGGTGCAGCAAGGGCAAAGCACTCATCAGGGGTGTGCCCAGGGAGGGGCCAGGCCAAGCTGTTATCAAAGGGTCCAGTGATATGCTGTGCAGGGCTGAGATCTCCCTGCCCTCGCTGTACTTGTTTCTCAAACAAGTCAAAGAACTCTGAGTTTGTTGATAGCTTCTGTGCTTTTCTTAAATGAAACATGAGAAGCTGAAGTCTTTCCTTGTTCTCCATGTCAAATGTTTAAGCACAGGTGGCAAAGTCAGGGTGTATTCACAGATGTGTTTGCTTTTATTCTGAGGATATCTTCACATGAATACAATTTCTGTCTTTTTGTCATATGGGAATTCAGACCTCTCTTGTTTTCACTGAGTCTTTTGTTTTCCTTTTGACTCCAGACCAATGTACTTTTTTTCTGCTCTTTCTTCATCTAGATACACCGAAGCCTTGACAGATCCCAGCTACAAAGGACAGATTCTTTCCCTGGCTAACCCCTTAGTTGGGAATGGTGGAGTGCCTGACACGGCTGCTTTGGATGAAATGGGCCTCAGGAGATTTCTGGAGTCTGATGGGATCAAGGTGATAGTGAGGGATGCAGTGCTGATCAAAGGGTTGTGCCCAGCAGCCTGAGTGTGTAAGAGTTCACTGGCTCCCTCATAGAAGGAATCAGTGATACTTAACTTTCCTTTTTATTCTTCTGGATATTGTCTTTTGGAGGAATGGTGGCAAAAGATACTCCATCTTGCTTTCTGTACCAAGCCATGTGCCTTCAGGAAGTATCTGTTCTGAGGTGAAATGACTGTTTTATACTAACGCCATTGAAAAATGGAGTTGACTTTTGAAGTGAAATGTTAGTTAAAAGTGAAAAGTTTTTTTAGACAAAAAAATGAATCAAAATAAAACACATTGTCTTGTCTTAAATTTCCATTTTCTTTCTTTTGACAAGAAGTGTTTTGTCAGCTCAGTGCAATTTGCAGCTTTGGATACCAAGCCATATTCTTCTATGCATTTCCTGGTCAAAATGCCCAGGTACAGTCGTGAGATAGCCTGAAGTCTGTCCATGATATGGTTAATGGTGAATGAATAGTGAAAAGTGAAGGTACTGGATAAGTACAAAGTGATCTTACAGTGCAAAATGACATTTCTTCTCTCTACAGGTTTCAGGTTTGCTGGTGCTGGATTACAGCAATGAGTACAGCCACTGGCAGGCTACTAGGAGCTTGGGAGAGTGGTTGCAAGAAGAACAGGTGAGCAATGTAGAGGTAACTACACAATGAGAAATGTCCTGGCTGGAAAGATGAGCTCTTTATTTTGTGATTATTAGTGCAGAAACTAGATTTGAGCAACTCAGCTGTTTATGAGTGGGAATAAGGAGGAGAAATGAAGAACTGCAGCAGCAGCCTTGGCAGACTGCTGCTGAGAGCCTGAGCTCCTAACACAAGGTCAAGCTGGATGGGGCTGTGAGCAACCTGGTCTAGTGGAAGGTGTCCCTGTCTATGCCAGGGGGTTGAACAAGATGAGCTTTAATGGATCTGCCAGCCCAAACTGTTCTATGATTCTGTGACATGTTCTTCTCATAAAAGTGATCTGGCTGCTGCCTTCTTTCCATTTTAGCTTCCTGTTCTCTAATTTATCCTTTTCTTCAGGTGCCTGCACTGTATGGGATTGACACCAGAATGTTGTCCAAATTAATTCGTGACAAGGTATGATCTGCTTCCCTTGATCCAGTTGCATTAACCTTGCTGATGCTGGGCCCTTTCCAGGTTCAGCAAACCTGGAGTAGAAATGGTACTGCTGGGCTGCCTTGACTTCAGATGCTGCTCAGATCCATATGCTCTTCCAAAGGCTTCTGTGCTGCTGGGCAGTGCTCTGATCCCAAGGAGCCCCCTCTCCCTGCCTCTGCTCTGGGTTTCCTGTCCTGCATAAATGAGCCAGCACAACATGATGTAAATGAAAGACCTCTGGTAGTGTCAGACACAACAGGTGGTAATTTCAAGCACATTGTCATGGTTTGGCACTGGCCAAACACCAGGCACCCACAAAAGCTGTTCGCTCACTCTCTCTTGCTTTTAGCTGGGCAGAGGAGGGGGATAAAAAACCCAGACCTATCAAAGGGCTCCTGAGTTGAGATGAGGACTGGACAGAAAACACTCTAAGGGCAAAACAGATTCAAATTTAAAGGTATAAAGTAAATTTATTATTAACAAAATCAGAGGAGAATAATGAGAAGTAAAATAAGCCTTTAGAATACCTTCCCCTTCCTGCTCCCAGCCCCTCCCTCTTTCCCACCAACAGCACAGGGAGACAGGGTGTGGGGGTTTTGGTCAGTTCCTAACCTGAGATCTTTTTCAGTTTGCTTGGGGAGAGGAGTCCCTCTCACAGGCAAAACAGTCTTAATGATGTCTCTCCACTAAATGAAGGAGGTTAAGCAGATTGTTGATACTGAGGAAGGCTCATAATCTTCTGAAAATGCTAAAAATGGTTATAAACTGTCAAGAAACCATATCTAAACAGCTGTTCCAGTTGCTGTGCCTGTCAACACCTCGTCCTGGTGTTCACAGCTTTTCCTTTGCTCATGCTTTGTTTTTTCTGATGTATTTCCACAGGGCACAGTACTTGGGAAGATTGAATTTGAAGGTCAACCCGTGGAGTTTGCAGACCCAAATAACCAAAACTTAATTGCAGAAGTTTCAACAAAGGTGAGAAGTTCTTCTGTAGTATCAGTGCTGTACACTCCAGGTAGTAACTGCTCCCCATTTGCTCGGGGGATCAATCAGTTCTTCTAAACAAACAGTTTGGGGATGTTTTCTAAACCATGCACCTTTCTAGACCTTTGATGGACAGTTTTCTCAGTATGGCTCCTTAAGTGCAGTGTTGGAGATAAAAAATGCTTTGTGTTGAGTTGAATGTGGTCTGAACCATACTCTGATCAGAGAATTGCGTGTTGCTAAGAAAGAAGTATTGGGAACTGGTTATGGTGGATATTTTCAAACATAAAAAGATTTAATAATAGGAATGGTTGCTTTCTGTCATGGTTTGACACAATTAAGTGCCAAGCACGAAAATCGGTTGTTTTCATAAGGGGAAAAAATAAGAAAATATTGAGGAAAACTAGATAGCTGCAAGGCAAAACAGGTTCAGACTTAAACAGTTGCAGTACAAGGGAAGAGTTTTATTATTAACAGAATTAAAAGTTTAAAGATATAATAAGAAATTAAAACAAACCTCATCACCCCCAGCTTTTTCCCACCACTTTTTTTCTTAATTAGCACAAAAGATAACACAACATGGGATTCTAGTCAGTGTTACAGTTCTTGAAAAGTCTCTCTCTTATGCTTAAGGAAAAAAGGGTTTCTTCTTGCTTCACATGGTTTCTCCAACTGCCCCCAACAACAGACCCGCCCGGAAAGAAACAATCTGCTGTGGTGTAATACATCTCTTCTGTGAAAAAATATCAGTTTTTTCACACTGCCACACCTGGGCCATCACATGGGGTTATCAATCTTAATAAGGGTGGGTTATTTTGGCCTGAAAACAAAGGCTTTCTTTGCTACAAGTCCTTAAAAGCCTCTCACTGCTTCTGTATATCCTGGCATAGGCAACTCTTCACAAACTTCACGGGCCACACGTGAGTCTTCCATCCCCCCATGCACTCCAAATGGATTAAAGAGACAAACAGTTTGAGATATTACAGTTTCTTACCACCACATGCCAGAAGGATTTTTAAGCTCCGTGCAAGGAAGGCGGCACCGCCCCTTTTCTCCATCGCCATTTCAGCTCCGTCTCACAGGGCTCACTCTCTCTCTGACTGTGAAACCTCTGTGGTGAAGAATGTTCTTGTTCAGGCTTTATGGTGAAGAAAGCCTCGCTCCCTTTGTGCTGCTGGCTGCAGGGTGTTTTCTTCAGTTCAGCCCAAGTGTGCTGGCTGCAGACAGGAGGCTCTGCTGGCTCCGTGTGGGGAACAGGGGGGAACCCGCTCCGGAGAGATTTTATCTGTGTGCCAGTCCATGGCTGGGTTTAACTGTGCCAGTCCATGGCTGGGTTTAGCTGTGTGCCAGTCCATGGCTGGGTTTAGCTGTGTGCCAGTCCATGGCTGGGTTTAGCTGTGTGCCAGTCCATGGTTGGGTTTAGCTGTGCCAGTCCATGGCTGGGTTTAGCTGTGTGCCAGCCCATGGCTGGGTTTAGCTGTGTGCCAGCCCATGGCTGGGTTTAGCTGTGTGCCAGTCCATGGCTGGGTTTAGCTGTGCCAGCCCATGGCTGGGTTTAGCTGTGTGCCAGCCCATGGCTGGGTTTAGCTGTGCCAGTCCATGGCTGGGTTTAGCTGTGTGCCAGTCCATGGCTGGGTTTAGCTGTGCCAGCCCAGGGCTGGGTTTAGCTGTGTGCCAGTCCATGGCTGGGTTTAGCTGTGTGCCAGCCCATGGCTGGGTTTAGCTGTGCCAGCCCATGGCTGGGTTTAGCTGTGTGCCAGTCCAAGGCTGGGTGTGCCAGCCCATGGCTGGGTTTAGCTGTGTGCCAGCCCATGGCTGGGTTTAGCTGTGTGCCAGCCCATGGCTGGGTTTAGCTGTGCCAGCCCATGGCTGGGTTTAGCTGTGCCAGTCCATGGCTGGGTTTAGCTGTGCCAGTCCAGGGCTGGGTTTAGCTGTGCCAGTCCATGGCTGGGTTTAGCCTCCTGGGCTCTGGGATGGTTCCCTCCCCACCGACCCAGGTCCGTGCTGCGGCATCAGGGAGAGGGGAAGGGGGCTGGGGCCTCGGCCCAGGGGGGCCCAGAGGCTCCGAGGCTCCCCCACCTCCCTCAGGCAAGCTGGAACAAGAGGGAACTCCCACCTTTCCGTGTGGTTTAAATGTGTAAATTGTGAGAAGCGTTATTGGTCCAATAATCTGTCTATTAACTCAGATTCAACCCACTACACTTTCCTTAACAATCATTCAGGAAACATCACAATACCATTTGATACCATTTCGTTTTCAGGCATAATATTGTTGAGGTGATTCCAGAGGAGATTTCTAGATCTCAAAACCAGACCAAATTAGGAATCTCCTGCATCTAATATTACTGGAATTGGCTGCTATGCCCATAGATCTGAACAGACCAGCAGTGAAGTTTTTACTCTGTTAGCAGAGCATGCAAACTGTGTTCAAGTACCAGCTAAGAAGGACGTTAGAAATTGTGAGGATGTAGGAAACCAGGCCCATACTAAAACTAGTAACTATTCTAGTACCAATGCAAGGCCTAATGTCTTAAATTGTGGCCCCTTTGGGGATGTAATTGGGGGATGAAGAGTGGCCTGGATGCTTAATCCCATTGAGTGAAGTGATAACTGAGTGCATGAGTCCCTTTTGCAAATTGTGTGCTTGCTATGGTGTTCTCAGCTCCTTCTAGATCAGTGAGGCTCTGGAAGAGCTCTGCAAATAGTTGCTTGTGTACTGTTCTGTGTACAAGCTAGTGTGTTCATGGCATGGGTGAAAAGCAGTCCTGAACAGCCTGTCAGTGAGCAAGTGGGAGTTTGAAGCCCTCTCCATCCAGGTTTGGATTTACAGTAGTAACTGGTATCCTGGGATGCCATTGGAATGCAAAGGCTGCCTTGCAAATCTCACCTTGGGGGATCTCCCCAATTCATGCCAACACCTCTGCTGTGTTTTGAGTCAGGGCCTTGTTGCTACACAGAAGGATGACAATTGCTTACTGAGGTTGTGATCTAGGATTGCAAGGTGCAGGTGGAGCCATTTTGAGCAGTTTCTTAGGAACAGGTAAGATTGCTGATGCTAAACTCTGTAATTGCTAAAACAGAATTACTGCATAGATGCTGAAAATAGCTTCTTAAAGGGAGATATAGTAAGATTAACAGCACTTTGGTGGACTTATAATGTTTATAACTTAATTTTGTAGGCTTAAAAAACAACATCACATATAAAGCTGTAAATGAGGTAAGCTGTTTAATGTTGGTAATTACTGGACATGATAATCTGTCTGTTGCTAAATGATGATTTTCATGTAAATCAGAATACAGTATGATTAGGAATCTGCTTATCTATTGTGAACTAGGAGTGACTGATTTTCTTTATTATATCCTACCCACCTCCTGCCCTTGATTAAATGCTAGTGACATAGACTGTGTTTGCTAACATTGCCTGTCCAGGGCAGGGAATGTAGAAAACTGCTAGTTTTCTGAAAGCACTCTTGTTGGACATTTTTTTTTGGTGCGTGTGGTTGTCAGGGTCACAGAGCAGATGAGAGATATTTAGCCACTCCAAGCTAAAAGGTAACATCTCTCCACACATGCAGGCCCATGTACTGTTTTTGTTCTTGGCAGTAGTACCAGCAGGAGCTTTTACTCTCTGTGACCACTGGTTTGCAGCCTCCCCACATAATCCTTTCAGACTGTGACAGTTTTTTGATGGGCTGTGCTGTGAACAGGTGAGGGAAATCCTCTGGCTTTTTATTTTAACAATTCTCCCAGTCTAGTTTCTGTCTAAACATACTCTTGGCCAGATGCAGAGGACAAGTCAGGTCTCTGCAGCACAGCATGTGACAAGTGGGTTGTGGAAACAGAAACATCTAAAATCAGTCTTGCTGCTGAAGGAAATCTTGTAACAAATAACAGCTAATTAATGGGACTGGGAGAAGTTTTGAAAGTAAGGTAATTGAAGTACCTCAAAGTAGTGCTGCCCCACAACTCCCTCTGCTTGTGAGAACAGCCAAGGAAAACCTATAAAGGAGGTCTTTGCTTCATAATATTTTGTTATGTTTTTAAGTATGGATGTTGTGAGAAATTGAAGGGTCTTCAAAAGCCCCATTTGAAATAGACAGTTTTTCTTAAGAGTCTCTGACACAGGACACTAAGCTAGTTTCTATGAGAACTGAACACCTTAATTTTCCTGAGATTTTTGAAACCCACCACCTATAAACCTAAAGGACAGCAGGTAGAAGACCCATAAAATTCCTGTGCAGTGATAGAGTTCCACTATGGACAGTTGGAAGCAGAATCCACTTGCGTATCAGTAACTGTGAAGATACCATCACAGGCTGTCAGACACAAGTTCTTATCAGAAGCCTGGAGTGATCTAACAAGACCCAGGTTCAGTATGATTCTACTCATTCTGGAAAAGGATTGTAGGATACTTTGCCATCTGATTATGTAATGTAAACTACAAGATTATGTTCCCATACAAAAATCTCCTTTCTGCATTACACATCAGGAGTCACAGCAGCAGTTGTAAGGCTTCTGGCTCAGGGCTGAGTCACATCCCCTCAGAGATGGAGTAGGGACCATTGGTGATTCTTGTGTGGCAGCTTGAAGCCTTGTAGTGAAGGGAGGTGCTCTTTGCACCCCATCTCTTTCACCCTTGCTCCTGACATGGCAGTAAGTCTGTCCTGATGATGATCAGACCTGTCCTCACACAGGACACACTCTTGCATTCTAAAAACCTCTGCATTTCAATCTCTGCAAAGATAAAAGTTCAAACAAGAACTAAGTTAGGGTAACACATGGGGAGGAGTTGCAATATTCTGCTAACAAACCTAATCTTGAATTATCTGCCGAGGAAATGTCTTTCCTTCTGGCTGGTCATATGTCTCCTTTTAAAAGATTCAGTTTGTCACCCCACACCAGCCATATTGGGTATGGATTTTAGTGTCTTTTCATAAGGAGGCCCAGCTGTGAAGTGTGGATGCCAGAGAAGCTGATTAAAAGGGAGTTACTTAGTCTAAAAAATAAAAACAAACAAACAAAAAAAGGGTTGTTTTTCCAGTGATACCCAAGAGAAAAGCCATTTTGGGCAAAGTACATTTGTCAATATCATCTTTCAGAGGCTGAGTGTAACTTAAGGTAAGCACAGAGTTTGTTTTTAGGATGAAGAAGGCAGCCTTGTGTGGTTATTGAAGAATGACATCAATAACTGCTACCTGCAGTCATGTAACAGGTAAAGTAATTCAACAAGCTTCAGAAATAAGCTGTCCATAAATAACCTTACATCAGTGCTAGAGCTGTCTGACAGTATGTCTGCAATGGCACAGCATCAAGGCCGTATAACATACAGTAGTTTGACTTCCCTCTCTTCCATTCTGGCTGTTACCAGTAGATAACTGGGTGTACAAAACATGATGGTCCAGATTTGGGACTGGTGACAGTTTATTTTGTGGAATGGGTTAAGGAACTGCAGCTGGAAGAGGAGAAGTTGTGAGATAAAACTGCCAGGTCTGTATGAACACAGGCCATGCTCGGGGAGAGGCCTCCCTGGTCTGTACTGCCATGATGCACAGGTCACTCACAGGCTGCCTCCAGCTGTGCTGTGCTTTGGTCTTACTGGGGTGGTATTTCATGTGGTGAATCTGGAGCTGGTGTGAAGCAGCCTTGCTCCACTGGCATCAGCAGGATTACTGCCCTTCAGCTGACAGTCTCTCACTGGGTATCTGGCCTGTTTCTCTTGGGCTTCAGTAATCTCTGAGAAGTGGCTTTTTGCTTCACTGCTAATGAGGTGACACACAGGAAAAAAGCTTGTCATTAGCTATGGAAACAAGGGATTACTTAGGAATTGCATTACTGCTGTAATCAACAGTATATAAAAGAGCTTTATAACTTCTGTTTTCATGGAAAAATGAAGAAAGCACTAATGTCTGCAGTATTCGTGGAGATTTCCACATAAATTGATTGTTAAGTATCAGTTGCTGCACATTGGTGAGAAGTGATTCTGCTGCCCATCTCCCTGTGTTTTGGGGACAGGGTGTGATCTGTCCTTTACAACATGGTCTGTCTTTTTATAGGAAGTCAAGATTTATGGCAGAGGGAATCCAATTAAAGTTGTAGCTGTTGACTGTGGATTGAAGCACAACATCATCCGTCTCCTAGTAAAGGTAGGTCAGTGCTTGATGCCCCTTGTCACTTATTTTGCTTAGGCAAGAGCCTCACCTGTACTCACAAGCCTTCCTTACACCTGGACACCTCCATTCTAAAGTTAGTTGCCCTCCTAAAGGGAGGGACAATTTTTAGGATGATTTTGATGGACTGGGAGGTGTTTTTGACACTTGATGCGCTCTGTTGAGGGGATAAGGAAGAGGACCTGTACAGCAGCCTCTCAGCCATGGGAAGAACCCCAGAAGATGAGTTCTCAAAAAATGAGGCACAACTTCTCTAAAGAACAATGAAGGAAGGTCAACCCAACATTGTTAAAAATAAATAAATGGGGGGGGAAATGCAGTGATGTTGCTGAATGGTTGAAACAGGCCCAAAGTACTTGTGGAATGTTCATCCTTGAAGATGTTAAAAACACAGCTGTCCTAGGCCCTCAGCAACCTGCCTAAAGTGGAAATTATCCCTGCTTTGTGCAGGGATTGGACCTGATGACCTCATGAGGCTCCTGCATGCTGAGTTATTCTTTGATTCTAGAATTCTGTGAAAACCTTTTCCTCTTTTTAGCACAGTGATGTAGCAGTTCTTGCTTCTTTAGCCACACAGGAGGACAGAAGGCAGTATCCTCATATTCTCTAGATGTACAGGATTTCCCTGATTCAATTTTTTAATTAATGTGGATGTTTGTCTCAGTTTTGATGTGTGGGACTACTTCTGGCATGTCATACAACAAGGCTGGGAATCCCTAATTTAGCAGTTAAGATGAATGCAATGTGTAAAAATGAACCTATGTTACATGTGTACACACTTATTTTGCTTTCCATTAGTAACTTTTGATCTCATCAGTGAATTTCAGAGTAACTTGATAAACACTGTGGTGGCTCAAAGGGGCCAAATCCAATATTTTGTGAAAGTAATATGGTCAGATAGTGGTGAGAGGCTGCACCATGAGCAAAGGAGATAACTGATGACTGAAATACAAACTTAGGCTCTGGAACATGAGAGCAGAGGAAGAACCTCCTTACAAAAATTCTTTTGTTTCCCTCCTCCCTTCATTTCTTATTCCTTTTTTTTTTTTTAGCGAGGTGCAGAAGTGCATTTGGTTCCATGGGACCATGATTTCACTGGCATGGATTATGATGGACTCATAATTTCTGGAGGTCCAGGGGATCCCATGAAGGCCCAGGAAGTAATTCAGAATGTCAGAAAGGTACAGTGCAATGCTTTCCTGCTGATAATATTTGTTAATTTGCCTTTTTTTCAAGTGCTTGAAGTAGCAGTTGGTTGTACTAACCTGTTATGGGCCACATGTTGTTCAGACATTTCAGCTGCCTGGAATATTCCTCATGTTGGTCCAGTGGGATTCTCTCCAGCTCAGTAGTTACAATAAAGCTTTATAGACCTTGGTGAACAATAAATGGCAAACATGATGACCACAATTACCATACCAGTGCCTTGAAGTACCCTGTGCTCTTTCAGGTCCTCTGTGACCTTAGGAAAGAACAACATTGATTTCAGAGCTCCCACTTGGAATAATGTCACACACTAAATGGCTGTAACACAGTGTTATTGCTTGTTTCCTCATATTAGTCTGACACCAGGCTGTGCTCTGAGGCTTCCCTCTGAACCAGAGCAAAGGGGGAAACTTTCCTTCATAGGCTGTTGCCACTCTGGCATTCAGCTTTTTTTCCCAAGTCTGTGAGGGAACTAGCATGGTTTATGCTGGGATTGCTGGACAGAGACACTCCAGTATCTGTTGAAAATCTTTTCATTTTAGGTCTTGGAGAGCAATCGCCCAGAACCCCTGTTTGGAATTAGCATGGGGCATCTAATCACTGGAATAGCAGCTGGAGCTACTTCCTACAAGATGCAGATGGCCAACAGGTGCAGCAGCTCTTCTTCTCAGACAGAGCAGCTCAGCATTGGAAAGGGCTATGGACCAGCAGTGCTCTGCTGCTGAACTGCCTTAGCAGCAGCTGGCATCTCAGCCACATTGCTCCTTCATCCTAGCCATCCTACTTGCCTTTAATTTGAGCTGCCATGTCACTGACTACTTTTTTTGAGTGTGTTTTGAAAGTATTTGATGTAATTGAACCCTATCAAGGTGAAGAATAGCAAAGCTTCTCCTAAGATTTATCATTTTGAGATTGGCTGCCAGTATTTTACTGCTACTATTGAACTGTTATGTAGAGCCCCACAGTTACCAGCTCCTCCTAATTGTGGCACTTGAACACATTTAGCACTTCTGTCCTCTGATCTCTTTTTCTTCCAGAGGGCAGAACCAGCCTGTCCTGAATGCAGTGAATGGACAGGCTGTCATCACTGCTCAGAACCACAGCTATGCCATCGACAGCTCTGCCCTCCCTCCTGGCTGGAAGCCTCTCTTTGTGAATGCCAATGACCAAACAAATGAGGTGAGATCCTGCTTTACTCCAGATACCTGCACAGAGAAGCCTCTAGTGAGGGAAGATCTCTGGCTTTATTTCACCTCCTGTAAGCTTGCTCTCACATTATCGAGGCTAATTTTGTTGATTTGACCGTCTGCTTTACTTGGAGCCCTGCTTTACAGCAAGGGTAAGATGGGTACCCCACTGTACCAGCCCCACTGCACTGGATTGCTACAGTGACTTTATGATTTCCCTGAACAGAAGCCTGATTAATTTCCATGCTTTCCCTACTGCTGGAGGTGCTCACTCAGCTGCCATTGTCTTATGGTTTGTGCCACAGCAGTGCAAGCCTGTGTCACCAGTTGGTTGTGTTGGTTCTGTGTTGGCAAGCCCAGAAAAGGGATATCATTGCAGTTTAATTTGGTCTGTTATAGTCAATATAATTCCACTGACTAAAGTCATGAGGAAGAGGGGCTGCCCCTAGAGAACAGCTTACAGGATCTAAGATAGAAGTCCAGTGTCAGGTGACATCCATGTTTGAGATCTCAAGCTTGCAATTGCCCATATCAAATCTTTTCCATGATGTCCAATGTTGTGTTAGTGAAATCTGGTTAATTATCAGGGAACCAATGAAAAGAAGGTATTTCCAAAAGCAGTCTCCCTCATGGAAATATGCCTCTCTCTCTTGTTTTGTATGAATGCCCCACATCAAGCCTGGCAGCTTGAACAGTGCTGTTGTAAGCTACCCATCTGATGATCTTAGAAAAAGTTTGGTTTGTCATTTACTGTTTTCTTTATCCTTACAGAAGGATATCTAAATACAGAAGGGTATCTAAACATAGACAAATTTCACCAAACAAAACATTGATACAAAAACTTTACAGCTGTTTCACTCAATTTTTGAAATGAATTTATTTTCACTGTGTTGACAGACTAAACCCTTTCATTCACAGGCCTTTCATGTTTGCTTTAGCTGGAATTTGGAGACAAAAGTGATAGGGTTGAACATGAGTCTTCTGGATCTAGTAGAATGACGTTCTTTCATGTGAGCTAAAAAGATATTTCTGTGAGCCCCAAAGCAGCAGCAGTCTCCTAAACCTTCATAGTTGGAGAGGGACAAGGACCCTGTTGGTTTAGCATGGGATGCACAAACAGGGTCAGGGCTGGATAGTCTGTTATATGCAGTCTGTTGCATTCCTCTGCTTGAAGAAAAAGCGTTTCTTGTGGCTGACCTGACCTATCACATCTAGACAGGGCCAGCACAGGTTTCCAAATATTGACAAGCCATGGAGTGGACATTTTTTAAAGGTATTTGTTTGTAACTACAAGGAACATGAGCATTCAGGAAAAATGTGACAGACTGATGGAATTCTTTACTCTGAGAGCAGAAATTGATACCATAATGGATCAGCTGTGGTCAGCTCATCTCTCATCCCTGTCCTATCCTGACACCCCACCCTGCAGCCCTGTGGCACTGTGGCTCTATGTGAGACTGTTTGGGCTCCTTTGTCCATTCCTAAGGGAAGCAGGTTGTATCAGGACTACTTTTCCCTGAATTTCCTCTTGAGGAACTTCTCTACCCCCATCTGGAGCTGGAGACCATGAGGACTACCTACAGGGTAGTCTCCCAGTGGATCATGCTTCTTGGTGCTATCAGGCCACTCAAATGAGAAATCATTTTTCCTGGCTCCAGCTGAAACTACAAACATTGTCTCTAAACTCAGTTTAGGTCCTTCATAGCTGTTGTTTGTCCACTGCCATAGTCCACTTCATCACTCTGCCCAACCCAGGGCAGAGATCAAGGCCATGTTTCAGCATTTAAAGTGAATTATGGAAATCAAGAGTGTGACCAAAATCCAATTATCCTATGACAGAACCAATCAGCTTGGGATGATTAAACCATTCATTCCATAACAGCTGTGTCCCAGGTGATATTTTCTTGCCAGGTATGTTTTTCTTCTCTGCCCAGTCCCAGGACTGTCTCTGCAGGGAGCCCAGTGTACCTGCTCTGTTGGGTGCTTACAGCTTATCAGTGTTTGGTGTTGCAGTGAAAGCAATGTCTCCACTGTGCCCCCCAGTCCATGGACAGCTGAGGGTTGCACAGGTCCTGGAGGGTTAACAGCAAAGCCAGAGACTGGGAATGAAATGGGTGTAAGTTTGACAGCCCCTAGAAACACACTAGTCCTTTGGCCTTCAGTGCTTACAGGGATAAGGTGTGGCTTTCTATTCACTTGCTTGCTTGTCAGGAGGTGTCTAAGAGAGTTGCTTTTATTCCTGCAGGGAATTATGCATGAGACCAAATCGATTTTCACAGCACAGTTCTATCCAGATGCAAATCCTGGGCCAAGGGACACCGAGGTAAAGTATGAGGGCTGAGGTAATGTATGAGGGCTGATCTGGACTTGCTTTCTGATGGCCTTTTGAGTGCAGATATGTATCAGTTGGTGATGGTCCTAAATCTGGAAGTGTCAGGATCCTAGCAAAGGGCCCAGTCATGCATAGGCTTTTGTCTGCCTAGCTTGATCTGGAGCTAATTACAATCAGCAGCAAGAGGTCTATTGACTTCATAGTGCTTTGGATCAATGATTCCATTCATATAGTGTGTATGTATTGAGTCCTGGTGGGATTATCTCTGAGTTGGAAGTTACTAGAGTGCTTAAGCCTTTGCAGGATCAGGCTCAAATCTCTTGCAAAAGAGACTGCAAAAGGAATAAGATTTTGTCTTAACAGTAAAAAATACTAGCCAGATGCTCTGTAAGAAAATCATTAACTTTCTAATACACTTTAGTTCCACTTTCAAATTTTATAATTACTATAGAGTTATGTAAATGGATTCATACTTCCTCACTCTGGTTCTCCTAAGTGAAATGAAATTTTAATCCCCCATCTGTGACTTCACACAAATTCTGTAACAACTGGTTGCATAGTCACACAATATGACTAAGCAGCACCAGGGGACAGGGAAGGCAGAGGAAGCATGTCTGAACATAAATAAACTATTTAGCATTTCCTGAGAGAGGAAGATGGACGAATACCTAGAAATGCTTATTTTAATCTTAATTAGATGACATTGATTAAACCTGCAAGTAAATCTCTTGATACCAGGAGCTTTCATAGCAATCTGATTGACTAGTGAATCTCAGAGAACTCAAAAAACTCAGCTGTTTTTTCCAAGTCTGTGCACTCCCACTGCTGGGATGGTTTGATAACATAGTGCCTATCCCAATAGGCTTGCAGGACCCATCCATACTCCTTCCACAGGTAAATTCCCAGCAGCCAGCCTGTCTCAGGGGCCGTGTGGCAGAAGCCTGGAAGGTGCAGGATGGGTGGGAAGCCTGTCCCCACTGCCTGTAGCTGCCTGATTTCAGTGAGGGTCCTGCTGCCTGCCTGCCCTGCCTGGTTGGAGAGCAGTTTTCTGACAGCTTCCCTGGGACCTCCTCTGGAAGGACAATTCTGATTTCATACAAGTGATGTTTAGCTATCCCTGTTCAGAACCCTGCTCTGTTCTAGATGGCTCCCTGAGCTGGTTCAGTGTATGCTCTTCTGTGTTTAACTTTTGATGCACATTCACTTGTTGCTCTGGCAGCCACATTTGAAGCAGAGCACACAGACATGATTGATGTGTATTTTCTTCCTGATTATGACCTCACTTTCTTGAATGCAGCTTTGTCAGATATGTCAAAGTTGTTACATAAATTTAAAATAATGATCCTCTCTTCTCAGATGGTGTAAATGTGCCTGCTGAAGGCAGCAGAGCTGATTGCATGAGTTCACAAATGGCCTGGTTTTTCCTTCTTTGCTTGGTATATATTTAGTTCAACTTTGGCAATAAATACATGTGTTTATTTTTCCTAGTTCCTATTTGATTCATTTATTTCCCTGGTTAAGAGAGGGAAAGGCACCACCATTTCCTCAGTCCTTCCCAAGGCTGGAGTGACATCTTCTAGAGTGGAGGTCAGTGTACAGATATTTTCATGCCTGTTGGTGAGGGTGGAAACTGGTTGATTCCTACTGAACCCATGGCACGAACTAGCACATGGAAATCAAAGAATGCTTCTCTTATAAAAGTCCTGACAGCTGCTTATCTCACAGTCATCTGGACTCTCTTGTGTTATTAACTCCCTTTTCTTTGAAAGAATTTTAAGTTCTGATATTTCTTGTATTTTCTTTGCAGTTCTACCAAGAAAAGTACTCTCATAGCAGCATAATGAGGTGCCCTGGGATGATCTGGCCATGAGATTTTGTGCCAGCAGTATAGTGTTGGTGCTCAGTTGCTTAGCAAATAAGTCTGAAATTCCTAATGTGAGCTGAATTTCGTACAGTTTTGCTGTTGTAGAGGCAGCTGGATTTTGTGGGCAGCCAAAGTGAGGTGTGGTTGTGTATAAGCACATGATGCAATTAACGTGTTTATTGTATGCCCTATCCATGAGTCACACGTTTCTCTAAATTGAGATAAATGGGAGAATTCCAGTAGAAATGCTCTTAAGAAGTAAAACTGAGGTGATTTTGAAAGTGACTTCTTCTCTTTTGAAAACTTATGTTCTGTAATTTAAGACTGTTGAGTACTGCACAGTCTCTGTTCATTGCAACATCCACTACACTGGGACTGATTATTTTCATGCCATTTGACATTTACAGGTCTCCAAAGTTCTCATTCTAGGATCTGGGGGTCTGTCAATTGGTCAGGCAGGGGAATTTGATTACTCTGGATCACAGGCTGTGAAAGCCTTGAAGGTGAGGAGATACTTTGAAAATACTAACCTCATCTTTCCCTTCTCACAGCAAAACTGATGCTCCAACTTTGTCCAACTGGGGCAGGGAAGCTGGTGAGGATAAATAACTGTAGGGAAAATTTTTGTTGGTGAACTTGCTTGTTTAGTGATGCAAGTTAACCAGTCAGAATTGTCTTCCAAAGAGAGATGTTCTGGGGGTTTCTATCACAGTCTTCAAGCAGTTTGTTATTTGTGATGTGTGCCTGGTTGCTCCAGGCTTGTTAAACTGAATGGAAATGGAGGAGGATGTACCTGAGCTAAAATTACTGGAACTTCTGTGGTATATTAACACACTGCAAGGTAGACAACCAATAAAAGCTGAACAGTTGGCTGCTGCTATACAAAAGAACCCCTTATCAAGGCAGGTTTTATAAATGGTATTTATTTTAAATGGGATGAACTTTTTAAAGGTCAGTTTTGTTTCCAGAATAGGTACTAGAAAGGTTACTAGGGCAAAAGTTCATGCTAGGAGAAGGTGTAGAATGGTAGAATGTTCTGTGATGGGGTTATTACTGGTAATGTAAGAGTTACCCAGGCCCCAAGTTCATGTCTAACCTCATGTGAAGGAGGAAGCAGGAGCTTGCAGAAGCCTGACAGAGTCAGAGCAGAAGCAGCAGCTGCCTGCAGATGAGGTGATGGTTTTGAGTGGTTCTGAGGCAGTTCTGATGTCGTGAACATTCTATTCTTGTGCTGACCCAGGAGTGAAGGAATGAAAAAATTGGGTTTTGCAATGCTAAATATCATCTGGGGCTGCTCTGGGTTTGTCCCTGTGTTGCAACACATCTTGTATTGCATGTGTGTTGTTTGAGGACTGCATTGCTGCTGCTGGCTGCTAGTTCAAACTGACCACATCATCAAGAGACAAGTACAAGTCAGGAGTGGAGGATCCCAGAGTTGGAGAGTGTCAATAATGAAATGTAATTTGCATCTATAATTAGCATTTTTTTTTTGCAAATGGTGTGTTTGTTTGTAGTTTTTAGCCTTACCTGAAGTTGATGGAAATTAGAATGAGATCCTGTAAAAATGAGGCTGCAGCCTTTGCACTTTTCAGTTCACCTTTTCAACAAAGCAGTAGAACAGTTTCCTGTGTCTGCATGTCTGCTGCATGTGGTTGACACATTTTTTTTAAGCTTGGCCACACTCATCATTATTAGCAAAACTTGGTTGGTTTCCTCATTATGTGTTAATAATTCAAGAGTGAGGAGGATTGAGCTGCCCTGCTTCGACTCAGACTTTTCTATTAATGAGCAAACTAGTGCATTTCTGTCTGTAGAAAGAGAGGCAAGACTTTTGTAGCAGGAAACAGATAAACTTTATTATCTATTATCACTCTATCTCAGTTTCTCATCTGTGACAGAGAAAAAGCAGTGTAAAGTTTTGGCTAATGTTCATCTTGCATAGAAAGGCAGAGTTTGTCTTTTAATATGTGCAGTATCAAATTAAAAATTATGGGACAATATTTTTGAACTGATAATACCAGGACAAAAAAATATTTCTATGGAAAGTCAAAGCAAAAAATGTATTTTTACTAGTTGATGCAAAAATCTGAGAACTTCAAAGACCTACTGCTTGGCAAGAAAAGATTAGATTTGATTAAATTTTTTGCTTTGGTACCCTTAATCTGACTTCCAAAAGAAGACAAACATGAGTATGGTGGAGTTTGTTCCTGTTTGTTCTATAAAACTCCTAAATGTGTTAAACAACTTCAGCCAAATATCTGAATCATGTGAGAATCTTCATTCCCTCAAGATTCACAGGCACAAAAGTAAAGAATTGGCATTACCCCAGCCTGGTACAAGAAGTCTCTTATAGGACAGTACATAATTGTTTTAATTCTGCTGTTGGTAAATTGCATGATGAACCTCATCTCTTCTTGCTGCTGCTTCTGCTGTTGTTAGTTTTTTTTCCCATATGTGCCTATTTTTACTGCAGATTTTAATTTTTCAGGAAGAAAATGTGAAAATTGTTCTCATGAATCCCAATATTGCTTCAGTGCAGACCAATGAGAGTGGCTTAAAGCAGGCTGATGCTGTCTACTTCCTCCCCATCACTCCACAGTTTGTCATTGAGGTCATCAAGGCAGAGCGTCCCGATGGATTAATTCTGGGCATGGGTGGCCAGACTGCTCTCAACTGTGGTGAGTGTGATACAGGTGCCTTGGCACTCCATGCAGGCAGAATCATGGGTTTTACCACATAACAAGTAAAGTAATAAGGGACAGGACCAGAGGAAATAGGCTCTGGTTTTACCAGGGGAGGTTTAGATTGGATATTAGGAAAAAAATTCTTCACTGAAAGGGTGGTTGAGCATTAAAACAGGCTGGAAGTGCTCAAAAGGTGTGTGGTTGTGGCACTTGGGGACATGATTTAATGGTGCTGCTCAGTTAACATTGAACTTGTTGATCTTAGAGGTCTTTTCCAACCTGGATAATTCTCTGATTCTGCCACGTGTTCTGCAGATTTTATTTGTGCAGGCATCCAAGCCCCACATGCCTCACTCATTGGCCAGGTTACTGAGGGATACAGGCAGAGACACTGACCACGGGGGAGTGAGTCATTGCTAAGCTGTGAACTTAACATCTAATTGCTGGGTTTGGTACTTTAAAGTAATTAATGTGTCCTGCTTTTCATCTTAAGTCTTAGTTATCATAGTTGGATTGGGGATATTTTGACCACTTTGAGGCAGAAATCAAAAGGAAAAGTTACCTTCATTTAATTTCTTGCACCAATATTCATCTGTGCTGCTTTGCTCTGTGGTGCACATGATGGTGAAGCACTAACTGTAGATTATCCCAGGTTTCATAGATTTGAGGACAGAAAATTTCATGTTATGGTTATGAGTTCTGACAAAAATAATAAAATTAGCAGTGGATGAGGCCAGACAAGTTGCCAGCTAATCAGATATCTTTTGAACACTTCCTTTGTTCAATTTTCTAAATTCTCCCCTGTGAGGGTGGTGAGGCCCTGGCACAGGTTGCCCAGAGAAGCTGTGGCTGCCCCACAGCCCTGGAAGTATCCAAGGCCAGGTTGGATGGGGCTTGGAGCAACCTGGTCTGGTGGAAGGTGTCCCTGCCCATGGCAGGGGGTGGAATGAGAAGAGCTTTATGGTTTCTTCCAACCCAAACCATTCTGTCCTTCTCTAATTCTGTGATTCTTCATCTACTATCATTCTTCAAAACTGTGTCTTTGGTTGCTCTGCAGGAGTGGAACTCTTCAAGCAAGGAGTACTGCAGCAGTATGGTGTGAAGGTCCTTGGTACCTCAGTTGAATCCATCATGGCTACAGAGGACAGAAAGCTTTTTTGTGATAAACTAACTGAGCTAAATGAAAAGATTGCTCCTAGTCTTGCAGTGGAATCGGTAAATCAGATGAATTGGAAGATGTGATTGCTATTACTGTTGCCCATTTCACTTAGTAAAAATATTTCTCATTTTGTAGAGTGAAAGCTGAATGCAACTGTGGATGTTGTAGTGTGTACAGCACTCCTTGGTGATTAATGCTGGGTCACCATGATTTAAAATGAGTGAAAATGCAATTAAGCACTGGGAAAACCTAAACTAATTTACCCATTGACAAGAAAAGTTAAATTATGTTGGGGTGGCTCCTCTGCTGCAGCACAAAATTGTGTGACATGTCAGGGGTACTTTTCTTAAATCATATACAAGCCATTTAGAGTTAGGATTCCAGGTCCCCCAGATCAGCAGTACTGAAATCTTTCTTGAGAATGGGAGTATGAAAACATAAAATTTGATTTGGTGGAAAGGTCTGTTTGAGTCTGGAGGAAATCAAACAGATCTTAAACCAGGATGTCTTTTGAAGGGGTTATTTCATGCTGAAGTCTCTGAAGACAGCCCATATAAGGACATTGTCCATGGCAGGTCAGCAAGGAAGTCCACGTATAGCAAAGGACAGAAGTCACTTCCCTGAGTGCATGTTCAGTTTTCTGCTGTTTGGCAGAAAAAGGCAATATTATAAAGCAAACTTTTATTATTTTCATTTTATCTTCAGACAGTTTAGTGTCTTACTGATGGGATTTCCAGTTAACCTTGTAATCATCTTTATTCATCTGAATTGCTGTCTATTTCTGAAATGCATTCCCCTCTCCTTGAAGGTTGAAGATGCTCTGAAGGCAGCTGAAAAGATTTGCTACCCTGTCATGATACGTTCTGCCTATGCCCTTGGTGGTCTGGGGTCTGGCTTATGTCCTGATAAGGAAAGTTTGATGGACCTTGGCACAAAGGTATGTCTGGAACTGCAAACTCTGGGAACAGAACTGAACATCTGATTTTCTTAAGTGCTATTCTAATGTCACAGACACTGGAATTGTATGTACCTTACCTTTCATCTTATCTGTGAAGTGTTGCCCTGGTTAGGAACTGCCCTCTTTTCATAATTCCTGCTGACTTGGACAATGAAAAGGGCTCAGTGACAGATCTTTTAAATTCATTAAAATCAAGTCATAATTTGAGCAAGTTTTTCAGCAGTTTTAGTCTGAAAAGAAACATATTGGCCTATATTTACCTACTTTCATGAGTAAATGATTATGAACAGTGTCAAGGAAGTTGAAACATTTGAAATGCTGAGTGATAATGTTGTCTTAGGGACAGAAGTGCTGAGAGGCTTGGACCTCTTTTGTGTTTTTTGTCTAAAGAAGGTAATTTTCTTAGGTCAAAAGCTCATTTAGCAGGATGACACTTCATAATTTTACAACTACCAGCTGTCTCTGGCTGTGAAAACAGCTCTTTTTCTCTAGAAAATCTGAGATTGTTTAAACATTCGCTGTAAAAAGTAAACAGATAATTGGGGAAAACAAATCAAAAGCTTTTTTCCTTGTCAAAAATGCAGAATGTCAGGAAATAAAACTCTGTCCCCATGGGTTTCTGAAATTCTTGGGTTTGTTTTTTCCGGGTTTGCTGAGCCTCTTAATCTTTCACTTATCTCTAGAAAGAAATACTGCAGATGCCACTAAGAGCTGTATGTACAAATGACTTCTCTGTGTTTCCCCCCCTCTGCTGTCATGCAAACAGACTTTGGATCTGGTGTACTTAGTGCTCCACAAACACTGCTTGGGCAGGGTCAGCTGTGGGAGCCTCAAGGGACAGGACTGGCACATGTGGGGGGAGGCAGTGGGGGCAGGAACCCCATTTTACTGATCCATGGTGAAATTGGAAACGTGTCACTTACTCAGGCTCACTCATGGGATGTGTTGAGAGGAAGCAGAAATCCACCCATAAACCTTGGGAGTGCAGCTGTCTGACAGGTTTATATCAAAATGTTTTTCAGTAGGAAAATTCTTTTCAGCAGGAGAATCTGATTTTGATCAGCACTTTGTGGTTTTTTTAAAAAAGAAAGCCTGCTGCCTACCAGCACTCCCTGATTCCTGTCTGCAGGGTTGTTCCCAGTTAATATTTCTGCCAGGTGTTACTTCATCCTAAGTGCAAAGTATGGCATTTCTACTTGTTAAATGTCATTCCATTAATCATGGCTTAATGCTAAAATTGATCTGGATCTCTCTGCAAGGCCTCCTGTCCCTCAGAGAGTCAACACCACCTCCCAGTTCAGTATCAATATTTCAAAATTTACAGTGAAAACCAATCTGGGTCTTGTTGAATTAACTCAAATTTGGATGCTCATTTCCACAGTGCAGCAGTTATGAAGATGATCTTTAGTAATTCAGTGAACTGGCTTTTCAGGCACTGGACTGAACTGTTTATAATTCAGACAGCTGAACCCTGGGTGTTGGATAACACAGCTAGTTCAGGTAACCTGGCCTCGAGGTTGTGTCTCCTGAGTCTGCTCACTGAGTGAGAGAAGGCACCAGACACTGGAGCAGCAGGACTGGTTTGCAGGAGTGGTTAAATGTTCCTGCTACATCCCCAACAAGTCAGTGCCTGCCTGGGCCAGCAGTGAAGTGCCACTCCTCAAACATTTTTGGGTTTTTTTATGTGTGATTTTGGCAACTGAGCTAAGGGCAACATTTGAGTAACAGCTTGAGTTAATGACAGATGGGACCAGACTGAAGAGGCAGTTCATGGGCAGCATTATAACAAGAAGCTTTGCTAAAGGATGGATTGATAATGTGCCCATCACTTTCTAGGGTTTTAAGTGAATATTGATTAATGTTTTCCATCTGCTAATATTAAGGCCGTGTATTTGCTTAGATTATGCTCATTTACCAACAAACTGTATTTTTCATTTTTGTCTCATGTGATGAGAAATACTTTCAACATTTGTTTAAGAATAAATCATGACCCTTGCCTCTGGTTAGTATGCCAATGACAAGCAGCATTATTAATGCTCTTAATTACATAGTGTTTGCTGGCACCCACACTCCCATCACTCAATAATTTTGCTTTTTGCAGCATTCTCCTATTGAAATCTTTGGGGCTGCCCACATAAAAGAATGTCTATTGCATGACTGAAGCCTTTCATGTTTTTATATTCCTATTTGTTATTTATATACCATTGCAAGCACACATGCCCAACCTTTTTTCCCACATCATGTCACATAAATATTTTCAAATGTGCCTTTCAAATCACAGTAAAGCATTTTTTTAAAAAAGAAAGAAAGAAAAAGAAAGTGCTTGTCTTCAGTGTTATGAACTTTACTTATTTTCATCTTTCAGTTGGTCTGGGATGTCTGGAGATAAGTCACAGAAGTCTTAAATGTGGGATATGGTCTAATAAGGGGTTTGGTTAGGGTTTTTTGGGGGATGTTGTCAGTTTTGTGGTTTTTGTTTTTGGTTTTCTATTGGGTTTTTTTTGTTTTTTCTGTTGGGTGTTTATTTTCCCTAACCTATTTCCAGGCATTTGCAATGACTAATCAAATTCTGGTGGAAAAGTCAGTTGTTGGCTGGAAAGAGATAGAGTATGAAGTTGTGAGAGATGCTGCTGATAACTGTATTGCTGTGTGCAACATGGAAAACATTGATGCTATGGGAGTCCACACAGGTAGGCTCAGCCACAGGGTGGCTCAATGACTTTTTTTTTGCAGTGCCCTTCTACCTGCTGTTATTGACAGAACTTTGTGATTGACAAGGTGGACTAGAAAAATATTGTTCAGGTCCTGAATAAAGCCAGGCTGAGTGTGAAACAGACTAAACCTACACCTGTGATTGTGTTTTCTGTAAGATTCCCAAGCCTGTCTCCAACTCTGGGCTTCTGACTATCTGTGCTTTTCATCAGCTGTGCATCTACAAATTGTAATCTCTGGTAATGTCATTACTAGTAGTGGGTGAGCAAAAACAGTGACTTGTGTGGCCACAATTTACTGCTGCTGAGCTGCTTCTCATTTTCCTTCTCTGCTACCTTGTGACAAACAGGAGATTCTGTTGTAGTGGCTCCAAGCCAGACACTCAATAATGAGGAGTTTCAGATGCTAAGGGATCGTGCCATCAAAGTTGTCCGACATTTGGGCATTGTGGGAGAGTGTAATATCCAGTTTGCTCTGCATCCAACTTCCCTGGAGTACTACATCATTGAAGTTAATGCCAGACTCTCAAGAAGTTCAGCATTGGCCTCCAAGGCGACCGGGTAAGGTTATTTTAAAAAGCCAAAATGCTACAGAAGAAACAAATGAATAGACAAAAAATTTAGGAGAGGAGAACAGAAAGAGAGAAGTACAAGGGATTTGGATCAATGTATTATTTAAATAAATAAGTGACAGCTCCAAGGAAGAAGAATTCCAGCATCTGCTTTCCCTGTAGTTAAAACATGGAGTTGTAGCCCACGTTTTCATCAAGGAAGACTGAAGCTGGCTGTTAGGGAGAATTCTGGGGCAGTTAGGTCATTAAGGTGCAGATTTCTGCATGGGAAGTTTCTAAGAACAGCTCTTGTCAGCATCTGTTAGGATTCACCCTGAGAGAGTTGGTCCTGCTGGGAGATGGAGGGTGGGGTTGCTGAGCCCTCAAGGTCATTCCAGTCTGCTGATGCTGTTACTACACATGGAGGAGCTCCCAGGAGGCGTGTGTGGGGGAGCCTACTCCTTACAAAGCACCTCCACTGTATCCATATGTTGTCTGCAAACCCTCTCTGGGACCCAGAGGGCACAGTTATTAATGAGCTGTCTGTCAGATTGATGCAAATGGCATTGCTAGCTGCCTTTGTTTTGTTGGCTAATCATAAACTAATCAAGATAAGGATGGTCAAAGCAGGCTGTTTAAAAATTGGTTTCTTAATTGCACTTTGCAGGGGCTGTTGAAAGGCACAAATTAATCTCTGATTTGCAGTTCTCAACAACTCTTACAGTTGTTTAAGAGCCACAGCTGGAGCCATAGGCTGGAGATAAGCCATGATGTTGGGCAGTGGGCATTTGATTGTTTTCTTTTTGGATGACAGACTTGCAGCTAAACATATCTGTTAGAGTGGGCTCACTGTGGGTGTGACAGCTACTGAAAGGGGTGGCTTTGTGGATAAAAAAGCAAGTCCCAGATCTAAGGAAGTAGCTCTGCAATGTGTTAAGGTAGGAGGCTGGATGGGTCCTGCTGTGTCTGAGCTCAGGAGCCTTCCATTGTGTTGAGGAGGAATGGTCACCTCACATCTATACAATTGGATGCTGGAATTTGCCAAAGCAAAGTAGTTTCCACTCTACTGTTTTCTACTTCTTTTCTATAACAGGTATCCATTAGCATTCATTGCTGCCAAAATTGCCTTGGGGATTCCCTTGCCAGAAATCAAGAATGTAGTAACAGGAAAAACCTCTGCTTGCTTTGAGCCCAGCCTCGATTACATTGTGACCAAGATCCCCCGCTGGGATCTGGACCGTTTTCAGCACACTTCCAACCGGATTGGGAGCTCCATGAAGAGTGTGGGGGAGGTGAGTGCAAGACTCTCACCTTCTATTTCAGCGCTTGGGAAAGCCATTTCTCTTTCTGGGAAACCCTCAGAACGACTATCTTCAAGAACCTAATGAATTTGAGTTCATATATTAAGCTCAAATAATTTTTATCCAGTACTATAATTAATGGAAATGAGTTAGGACTGTGTAATGTTGGATATCACAATGTGGATTTATAAATGGTTTGACTACTGAAGGAAGAGATCACTGTGGATCAACTGGGGTTGACTTTTCTTAATACTCACTCCAGGGCTCTTAGAGTTATTTTTTAGTTTGAGGTTCTGTAGTGGTGGTTAATTGCAGTATAATTCCACCAGTAGTAGTGTGTTAAGATTTTCAGTGGTTCCCCTGAGCCACAGCTTTCAGTTCTTTCCAAGCTATTTTCCTTTATGTTAAAACCATATGCCAGATCTCAGCCTACTTCTTTTCTTGAAATCCAAACACAAATTATCATCTTGCTCTCAGGTTTTGATTTCTCTTAGAGATTAAGTCTCTTACGTCAGACTTTAAGGTGTCTGGACGGTAACAGTATTTTCAGACCACATTTTAAGAGAGGAGAAATGAAGCAAAATTGGTAAATTACCCACTTAATTAGTTAATTACATATCAGCTAAAATAAAAGCAAAATTAATTATTTTGTGTATTTTTTCATCTGCCTTTTCAAATAGCTATTTTATTAAATTATTTTGACATGCGAGACCTTCCTAATGTCACAATTGCCATTAGATAAGAAGCCTTTATCAGAACTGGAAAGATTTCTTAGAATTTGATTTTTCCATTAGCAGTTTTGGCTTTTAATGGTAATGAGGTGGGTTTTTTGTTTTCAGTGAGAAGATGCTTCCTGATATTAACCCTCTCTCCTTAGGGGTTTGGGACTGTTATGTAGAACTGGAGTTCCTAAATACAGTTGCCTTGTGCACCATCAGCTGTGGACACTTCCTGGCCATACACATTTGCAGAAGGGGATGTTGAGTCCTTCCAGAGTTCATATGTCACAGAAGTGCCTGAACCTGTGTCCTTTTCCAGGCAGGAAAGAGATACAGGGAGAGTCAGTGCTCTAACAGTGCAGGTGAACTGAAGCAGGGATGGAGAAGCTCAAGGGATGTAGTTTGCAGCTGGTGGAGGTACTGAGAAAGAAGGTTAATCTGCAGGACCTGTGGGTTGGAGAGGGAGTCTTTGAAGCAGTGAGTTTCTTGCCACTGTGTCTCTATTAGTATGGCACAGTCATCTCCCCAGGCCTGAACTTGAAGCCAGATCACAAGACCTACTGCATTTTTATTAATTGAACAGTCTAGCCTGGCCTGGCTTTTCCTGAGCTCTGTTGTGCTGGGCAGTGGGCCTGGAGCTGTGAGAAAATGATGTTATTTTTTCTTTTGACATTTCTCAGCATTGTGTTTGAGAAGATTTTTATGCTGTTAGGGTCTCACTGCACTCGGAAATAAAAATATAAAAGTTTGAAAAAGGGCTCTGTTACCTCACAGATTTCTAGACAGAAAGCTTGTTTTCTTATTAGATATGATGTCAAGACTGAAGGAGGGAAACCCCAGTGCTGCTATGCCAAGGAGGAGTAATTGTTTAAGAAAGCCCTCACAGGGGAGAGTTACTGTTAAATGTAATTGAAAGGAAGAGGAGCAGATTTCTCCTGAACCTTAAAATTCCCACTGTGAGTTTCTATCTCTAAGAGGTTGTTAAACAGAAATATTCTTTTATATTACTATACCCATGCTGCTGCATAATGTTTCCCTCTACCAGAGTGCTTCAAAGCAGTTTACAGAGCAGAGCAGCATCCTCCTGTGTGCTCCAGACAGGGAGATGGAAACAAAAAGCAGTTGCTTGTCTGGAACTCTCCATTGATACCGTGAGCAGAGTCAGATCTAGAAGTGGGGCTACCAAGGCTCAGTCAGCTGCACCTTACAGCCAGCAGGACTATCTTAGGTAGGAGTCCAAAGGCTGCCATGTTTCTGTGTGCTTGTGTGCATGGTTGGAACTTGCCCCTCTCTGTTCCTCAGGGCACAGCCAGGTTGTCTCACGTGTGGATGTGCTCTCCCTTACAGGTCATGGCTATTGGGCGCACGTTTGAAGAGAGCTTCCAAAAGGCCCTGAGGATGTGCCACCCCTCAGTAGATGGCTTCATTTCACATCTGCCTATGAATAAAGCCTGGCCAGCCATTGTAGATCTCCAGAAGGAGCTCTCTGAGCCGTCCAGCACTCGGATATATGCAATAGCCAAGGTAACAAAAGATAGAAAGATCTTGACCTATGTCCCTTGAATTGGAGCTACTGAATTGGGTCAACTGAGGTGACAAAGGCTGAGATTCTTCCTTCCCTTTCTTCCCTCTGTCATGTTCACTGGGAGTGCTTTGAGTAGGATCCTTGCTTATGCTTTTTGCATCTTCCATGTTCAGGTGACATGTCTGCCTTTTGGTGGTACAAACAGCCTCTGCTCATTGCATTCAGCATCAGGTGCATTCCTGTGTCCTCTCCCTTTAGTTTGTAGCTGAGTGCTGATGGAGACCTGGATTACTTTCCTCTCCTATAATATTATATTTGTTTGCTAAACATTGGCTGGTGTTCAGCCCTGATTTACCCTCATGTAAGTGCCCGTCAGAATTGGTCGGTTTTTCAGATTACAAAGGAATAAATGAAGATCCTTTTGAGAAATGAAATAAAGGATGATAAAGAATGGCAAGCTGCAGTGTGTGAATGTTTACTTGCAATGGTTGCATTGAAACTGAGCGAGCTACACAGCTCTATGTTAAATTTCACAGACAAGAAATCCACTGTTCTTTGAAACTGGCTTAGCTTCCTGTAGCATTCTTTAAAGCTCTCTTCTGTCACACTGGTCAAATCACTTCATCCTTGAAGGTGTCTGTGTAATGAGGAGTGTTATTCTAAAGGGACCAGGGTGCGAATTTATTTCTTCCTTCATCTCCTCAGCGTTTGCCTGTGTATATCATGTGGTAAATGTGGGGTTAGTTACTTTAGAAGGTAGGTGCAATTTCACACTTTGGTTTTGCTGCAGGTAACATGTCCACCTGTCCATACCCTCTATGAAGAGGAGGGGCACAGCTGTCTTTTACAGCTACTGCTTGCCTGTTGGCTTGATTTTTTTTTTAAGATTGCAAACCAGGGAATGCCCAATTACTCTTTTGTGCCCCCGACTTCATGTGGTGGAGTCTTTTAAGCCCTTTGTGCTCATGTGTAGGTACATCTCGTTGCACCTCCACATGAGTGAGGAGCTGTGTGCTGTGTTAGTTAAAAGGTCTTCACATAGCTGTGCCTCTTATAAATGGCCTGAAGAAAAATCACAAGGTGTTCTATAAATGTGTGGCTTGTCCAGCTGTTCTCTCTTGCTTTTCAAGCTGGGGAAATGCATGTCTTCATCCTTCAGCAGCTGAGTTTGGTCTTTATTACAGCCTTTTTCTTGTGACTGAAAGAAAAATCTTACTTCTTGTGTCTCTGAGAAAGCTTTTATGAAATATTAATCTTAAACCCATATTAACACAGAATCTGGAGAGATGAAGGTGAATTTGGGCCCCACTGAACACTGAGTGTTCCCAGCTGCTGGTATTTTCACTGGGAGCTGTTGGAAAAAGCAAAAATCAAACTCTTAATCCCTCCTTATAAAGAGTTGCCTCTGCCCAACGCAGTGCACTAATTCATCCCCATTAATAACTGAGGCAAGCAGTGTAAGTAAGAGGTGCTCCTGGCAGTTGGAGCTGTCTGCATGGAACCCCCTTCCCAGCTTGTTGACATTTAAAAGCCAACGGTAAGCCCCCATTAGCCATCAGATCCCTTTGCAACAGGATGGAAATTTGTTACATTCTATATGTCTTCTCCCCCCTCCAATCCCACTAGTCAGCCCTCCAAGGCTTTTTACTTTTTCTCTCTCATTTGCCTGTTGGATGATGACAACAGTAACTGTTCAGGGGCAAGGAAAGGGAGTTCAGCTGCCATTCAGAGCTATTGCTGATGTAATGGGGCTCCCTGTTGTCATGTAAAAAAAGGCACAGGAGAGAGGCTGACATAGATGAGACTTGTTCCTTGGCCAGAGTGGGAGTGCTGCAAGGATGGAACAGCCTAATGAGCAGGGATGCTCAGGTTATGTCAGGCATTTTCTGCTCCTCTTAAGGTTGTATACAAGTGGCTTCAGAAGGCTTAGGCTGTGGAGTCGATGCACACTCTGTTCCACACCAGGGTCCTGGTCTCCTAGTTGTCCACACTACAGATGTGTAGTTTGCACTTCTGCTGCTGTCCACAGGCAGCTAAATACTTTCTTTGATGAGGAGCCAGGATGGAACAAGGGTGCTGGCCCTAGAGAAAGCATAGGCTGCCCTCTGTTGCTTGGCCTGGAGGCCAGGCTTGCTCCATGGCTCTTGGTGTGAAGGCAGTCCTGTAAACCTATTGGCTTCCCAGTATGAGCCAGTCCCTACTGGATGGGATGCTCTTGAAGTTGAATGGCTCTGAAGTCCCACTGTCCTGCTGTGGTTCTCTCCTCCTGCTTCCATGGTGTGTTTCAGCTGTACTCCTTCATGTAAGTTTGAAGAGAGGAAAGCCATCGGAGTTTAGGGCCTCTCTGAACAAATTCTACATGATTGCCTGGAAACTTCATTTGCCCCTGGAGTGTGGTGATAGGGAGCAAGAAATGTCTGCAAACTCATTCTTCTCTCCCAGTCTCCAGATCTATATGACAGGGATGAAGATGGTTTATTTTCTCTGCCCCTCCTCTGATGAATGAGTAGAAGGCATATGTTTTTTTCAGTTTTCTTTGTAGATCCCTGGGACTTTTTAAATAAAGTGTCCTAATCAGCTTAAGAATATGTGTTCATGCTACCTGTGTATGTGTGGCTCAGGGACCATTAACTGAAACTTGGATGTCCTCAAGATGTGCAAATCTACATGTGTTTTGTAAAAATAGATGGACAGAAAAAAAGACCTGCTCACATCCCACCAATGTGGCAACGTGACCTCGCCCTCCAAGCACTAAGGAATCAGGATGGGAAGGACCCCTTACCAGTTGCCTCATACCAGTAGTGTACCCAGAAATGTCTGAGAAGCCCAGCTTTGTCACTGTCAGTGCTCAGGGACTGCTGTGAGGGCTCCAGGCTTCTCACTGCAGGCATTGGGAAGAGCAGTGACTTTTGGGTGTGAAGCATGAGCTGAAGACTCAGTATGTGACTGGCTACTCTAAAGGAGCAAAATATGCTTTAGAGGTTTGCACCACTGCTTGTGAGCACACAGGATATTCCAATGAGCAGTTGTGAACAAGAGGATAATTTCAAGAGGGAGACACAGGCAAGCTGCCTGGGAATTGTTTAGAAAAGGCAGAAGGTGGTGTCAGTATTTCACAGAGCGCTGCCACCCATCCCTTATCCATGTGGGTGGCGCCTCCTATTTCTCTGAGCTGGCAGAAGGTCTCCCCATTGCTAAAGCTCATGGTGATGATGCCAACATTGTGCCCAAGTTTGGTAACTCGGGGGGATAATGCTGGGGTGCAGTGGACCAAGCTCATTCCCAGATTAATTCTGGAATTTTGTTCAGTGGCACTGCTCTGGCTTTGTTCCAGGAATGCTCCCCTGCAAGAAAATAATTAAGCATGGTAATTACTTTAGCTCAGCAAAGATACTGTGCTGGCATTATCATTATGGTTGATTATGGTTGCTTTATCAGGAGAGTTGTAGCTGTACACCACTGGTGAGACCCAAGAAATTGCATTGATAGAAAATACATCATATTGAAGGCTCTCTGAGGTGCTGGGGTTTTTTTAATATTATGATATTGTGTTACCCATTGTCTTATGACTAATACCTCTGTGGGGTTCCTTTTTACCCCATGGCTGTAAATAATTGATTTAAAAAAACACCCATCAATAACCCCAGCAAGATAACACAGGGAAATTTGAATGGTCTTGACATTATCTTGAGGTAGAATGAGAGAAGCCAGAGCTATGCTGTAGCTGCAAGCATCACCCAGGCCCTGACTTTCCCTTGCTTCAGAGGTCATGTAAGGCCACCTGCTTTGATTCAGCCCTGCATTTCAAGGGTATATCAAGGTATATGCTCCAAAGAAAAAGTTCCTTCACAGCTGAGAATCCAGACCTTCCTGTTTTATATTTGCAGTGAGGAGGTTGGCAGTGGGCCTGGGATTTAGGCAACTTGAGTGGTAAGAGGTGCAGATGGAGGATTGGTCACTGCAGCCTGAATGTGGCTCCCTGTAGTTGGCTGAGCATGTTCTCAGTGGCCACCCAGCCTAGTTGCTATCAGCTTGTCTGGCTGCTGGCTCTGTGAAAAGCAAATTACCTCTCTCACTGAAACAGAAGCCACCTTTTGGAACCAGAGCACAGGGAGAAGTGGCTGGTGCCTCCCTGCACTCCCCATGGGGCACAGTTTCTGTACAGGAGACAGGGTCAGGAGGTAGATGAACATTTGATTTGTACAGCTTGGTCTACAAAACTTTTTTTCTTTATGATATATACTTGCTGCTACCTGTTTGCAGCAAAAATAAAAAAACCAAAAGAATCTGTATTTGTGCAGCATGTGTTTAAGGGGCTGATTGGTGCTGTCCTGTTTTTGGCAGGCCTTGGATAATGAAGTTCCTGTGGATGTAATTCACAAACTCACAGCCATTGACAAGTGGTTCCTGTATAAGATGCGCAGCATTGTGAACATGGAGAAGGTCCTAAAGGAAGTGAACAGGTAAAAAAGCCTTGTCCTAGGACACAACAGTTCTTCTGGGAATCCTGCTTGGAAACCTATGGTAAGCACAGATGCAGTCAATACTGAGAAGTTTATTCAAGTGCTTGGAATAAACAGTGTTGTCTTAAAACCCAGTTCACTGTCTCAGTAAGCAGAAATTTTTAAGCATGCTTTTTTTGGGTAAAATAACTCCTTTGAGTACTTGGGCATCTTGGCTGTTCTCAGGGATTATGGAAGTTACGGTTTATTCTGGAAAATCTTCACTATCTCTGAGGCTAAGACTCGGAATGTGGATGGCCTGTGATGATTAACTCATGTACCTAGGACAGAGTTGCCTTTCAAACTCAACACAGGACTTGTCCTGACCTACTGCACCTGAGGGTCTCATACACTGCATTTTATTTCCAGCCTGGCCTATTGATTTTTAAGCTTTTCTGCTTTGCTGTGATCATGCAGTATGTGTGAATATTGCTCTTGTACTATGCTTTCAAACATCTATGGTCCCACACCTATTTATAAATCTTCTTATAAATATAAATCTTCTTTCTTCAAGAAAAAAATGACCATATAAAAGCAAGCAGGAAAGATAGCAGTAAATTAAAGCAGTGGGCTGTATTTCAGTTCAGACTCTTGCTGACTAGAGCTTTCCCTTCATGTTTTATGAGGCTGGGAGAGCCTCCTTGCTGAGTTATTGGCCGAGTGTTGTTGGCTTTTCTGCCTCTGGTATCCGTTGTGCTCCCGTGTCACCACAGGATGGCACTGGGAGCGCAGCAGAGGCGATGGTCTGGGAGCTGCTCCTCGGTTCACCCTCCCCGTCTCTGCTTTTTGACTGGCTGCACGCTTTGAATTGAGCAGCTCTTTCTCTCCTTTTCACCCGGAACAACCGGGATCTGGAGCTAAAGAGAAATAAATATGGAGAGAGATATCGAAGAGAAGGAGTACCTTGATTATTTGCAGAAATACATTGTTTGGCTGCAGAAGTTTTTGTCCTCTATGTCACATGGCATTTGTATCTGCCCCCTTTAACATATATATGAAGAAAAACAACATATCCAGAATCAGTTTGAGCTTGTCATGCTCTGGAATGAGGCCCCAGAGGTTGGCCACATCCTCAGCTGGTATAAAATTCAGTGTAACTGCACAGAGGCAAATCTTCCTGAGCTCTCCTATATCCCTGAGGTTGCTTTCCGTTTCTCTGCAATGGTGATTACCCTACCAGTGATCAGTAGCTGGTACCACCCCACACAGTTTTTCATCCTTGTGGTGCCCAGGCAGCAGGCTGTACAGGCAGCCTGCTAGAGAGAGCCCTCACACAGTATCCAGCCTTGCATTTTTATCAGACACAAGGAATGTTGTGTCCCTTGGAAGTGAATTCTTGCAATTCAAATCAGATTGTGTGTGGTGTCGTAGAATTACAGAATGGTTTGGGCTGGAAGGGTCCTTAAAGATCACCTAGTTCTAACCCCCTGTCATGGGCAGGGATACCTTCCACTATCCCAAGTTGCTCCAAGCCCCATGTAACCTGGTCTTGGACACTTCCAGGGATGGGGCAGCCACAACTCCTCTGGACAACCTGTGCCAGGCCCTTCCCACCCTCACACTGAAGATTTTTTTTGTAATAGCTAATCTAAATCTTCTCTCTGTTAGTGTAAAGCTCTTCCCCCTTGTCCTGTTGATGCCTTTTCTCTGGTCCTAAAATCATAAGCCAGACACAGTTAGGTGATGAAAGGGGTTACCTTTATAAGGATCCTTAGGTGCAGAATTCACCAGGTGAAAAACGCCAAAGATGCACACATAGCATAATGTGTATACAATTTTTATATGTTTAGCAATTTACTGTATCTGATAAAAAAAAACCCAGTTAGAGACGTAAGTGGTGAGGTAATTCCACCCTGGTTCGACCCTCTTTGAATTTTCCCTCTTTTAGGTAGGCACTAAACTTTGTTTATGAAAATGTGTCTCACAGAGCTAGTTTAAACCTTGGCTTCCCTGAGAATCTAAGCTTGGATCCCCAGCTTGGAGCCACTGGGGAATTTGTCTTTCTGTCTAATAGAGTAGGTAGTATGCTAGCTATGAATACTATGATAGGCTACAGAGCTGCAAATATATGTGTAAAGAATATAGAAGATATATAAAAGAAAAAAAGGCAAAAATCAATTTGGCATCACTGTCACTCCATGCTCTTATAAATAGTCTCTCTCCATCTTTCTTGTCGGCTGCCTTCAGGTATTGGAAGGCCACAGCTAGGTCACCCCAAAGCCTTCTCCAGGATGAACATATAAATTATCTTACCCTCATTCACTTACCAGTGCAGATTTTCACTCCACTATCATTGCTCACACTTTTGCAAGAAAACTGTCCTTACCTCCCAACCAGCAGTGGAGTGAGGGGATGGACTGTCCAGCTGCATTACATTGAAGGCACAAAGGCAAAGAGCCAGGAAAAAACACTTATGACTTGAACTAAGAGGCTAGTCCAGTGAGCCACATCAGGAAACAGATCTCTGCCATAGCCAAGGGAAAGCTAACTGAGTGATGCAAATGAGACTTGGCACACATGTGCTCTTCCTGCAGCCAGCTGTTTCCAGTCCCCAGCATGCCTGGCATGAGTTCTACCTGGGTTACAGGATAATTTCCAGTTGAAAAGAATGAGAGGTAATGCCATCACTGCTTTAAACGTTTCTGTTGTTAGAGCACAGTTACCAGAACCAGAAGTAGTTGCCCTGTTCCTGGTCATTGTTTCTGGTTCCAGGCTATTTGGATGAATCCACCTCTTCCTTTTTGTTTCTGTGTCAGTTTGAGAGTGAGGTTTTGGATGCAGTTGGAATAACAAGAGTCTTGATTTGGGCCCTGCAGAGCTCTTGTGGAGACTGGTAACAAGGAGATAGTCTCTGCCAAGAGGAAATTAAGAGCTAGAACAAGTGGGTATTTCAGACAGATGGGGAAGGGGATCAGAGGCAGGTGGAGGCCTTTGAGAGCAGTTCAGGAAGCAGCTCTCACACATCAAATGCTGCCTTGCATCCTCATCACGTGCAGCGATTCAGAGGTGAGCAGAAGGTCTCACTGATAAATGCAACAGATCTGCTTACATGTGTGAAAGGCTGTGTGGGATAATGCAGTGCAGAGGGAAAAACTTTCTGACCTATAAATGTTTGTGCATTCTCTGTGGTGTAGAGGCAAGGCCAGCCACTTTCAGAGACAGTAGGGGCTGGGAAGAGCACCCTCTGCCCCACTTACCTTTGTCCCATTGAACTTTTTTCTAAAGAAGATTGGACCTGGTGCTGGGTGGGACTGAATAGCTTTGTCACACTGCAGCAGTGGTTCCATTTAACTCTGCCTCTGGGGCCTCTAGGATGGAGAAGTAGTTATTTCAGATTATCTGATGTGGCTGCAGGAAAGCAAATGGTCTGAGTTGAATTGGGAAAAGAAAGCCATTTTGAGAGTACTAGTGGGAACATCAAGTAATATCACAGACATGTCAAACATGTGCCTTCTGCTGTTTCTCCTGTGACCTTACATATTTTTTATTTTGGAAACTTATGTTTGAGAGGGTTTTTGTTGTTGTCTGACCAATTACCTTTATACCTGGAGTGTAATTTTAACTTCAGCCTTCCCCACCACACACACACACACACACAAACACATAAAACTCACATACATGGAAAGAGCAAGCACCATCTCATGCTGTCAGTCCATGAATAGGTGATGGTGTATGAAGCAGTGGCAGTGCAATAGGATGTGCTATTATCTGGAAATTATTTCCCTAGATTTGGCCTTGCCAATGCCATGAGTGAAGATGGGAGGAAGGGCCTGGAAAGACTCTGCTGGCTGTTGATCACACTGACAGCTCATGAAGGAGGTGCAAGTTTGGACAGTCCATGTCCAAAGCTGTCTGAAGTAGCAAGAAGTGAGATGTCACTTTAAGGCCAGGGCTATGGACCCAGTCCTGAGCAAGTTAGATTTGAAGCAGGGTCCAGTGATACCAACCATCCCCAGGAGGACAGCTGAAACCCAGGCTTAGAAGTGACATCTAAGGCATACTTGACTAGGCCCAGATGCAAAGAAAAGACTCTTCCAGGAATTTATATATGTTCCTTGACTGTTTGTAGTGAAGATTTGTTTGCAATTATTATTTTTATCTGTTCCTGATCTTGGGATCCCTGAGAATAGTGGCTGTACACAAGGAGAATGTATGACAAACATGATTAAATAGAGCTAAAGAGGTAGGCAGCTATGGTAAAATCATCACTTATGCCCAAGTGGCATGGGGACAAAAGCCTTGTTGAAAATAAATAGGACTTGTGTTCCTAAGTGACCTAGGTATCTCTGTAGCAATGGATCCTGAAATTGATTGTATTTGCCATTACTTGAGAGCTCATAGAGTTGGGAGGAAAGTAGAGGTAGTGGGGTCAAGTTCAGTGCTGGAGAAAATCTGAGTAAAACCCAGGAAAGCCACCTCGCAGCAGGCAGAAGTGTGAGTATTGCTAAAAGAAGAACATTTCAATATTGATTAAAGGCTGTAAAGTAGAATTCAGCTGAGGAATTAGGAGCATAATAAACCACCATTGTGAAGAGGAAAGCACAGAGATGGTGGGCTTGCCCAAAGTCTCAACAGTCTGGCAGTGTAATGAATTGAACTCTGTCACCTGAAATCTCACCTCTTCAAATTAACCTTAATGGAAACAGCAGATCATCTTTTTGGCAGATATTGAATTAGCTAGCCTGCTAACAGTGGGAAATTATGGCACCAATCATGTTTTGATCATTCTGTAATTTGGAGCTTTGTTTTGAAGGAAGATACGTCCTTGCTCTGTGGGTGTTGTGTGAAAACACCTCCTGACCTGTTGTTTGCTTTGAAAGGAGTAAGTGCAGTACTGACTATCACTCTTGCTATTCCTGGAGAAACATGGGTTAATAAAGGGGAAAGACAAAAATATGAGGGTGCAGACCCACTTTAGCCCAGCATTTGTAGCTGGGTGCTCTGTTCAATTGCCAATGGGAGAAGCTGTTTATTGCAAATGCCTTTTGGGAGCTCATGTCCCTGGGTACCTGCAAGGTGTGCTTTGAAAGCTGTTGCTTGGATGCATCCCTGTGGTGGAGGAAATAGAGGTGCTGGCATGAAAACATGGCACCAGCAGGTGAGCTGGGAAGAACTGCAGGGAGGGAAGCTCAGGCCATCAATAACCTGTGCTCTTAGACAGGGACTGCTGCACCCCCACTTTTCTCAAGTTTCTGCTCAGCAGTTTCTGCTGACCCTTGTGCTTTTGGGACAGGTCAGAGTGTGTCACACAGGTCTTGTGTGGGCATCAAGCAGACCACATAGTGATAGTAAATGAGGCTGTGCTGATTTATGCCATTTGAGGAGTTGTCACTGACATTCCTAGTGCTCCTCTCTAGCTAACTAGAAAGATTAGTTTTGTCTTCTTTGTGAACAGGAAGGAAAGGTTTGGCAACAAGTTCAGAATGCAGTACATGAGGAGAATAAAATACAAGCAGCTATTCAGCACTGTTGCTTGTACTTTGTGTGGATCTAGCATAGATGCTTTCTGTTTGTCTTGCAGAGCCATCAGTAATAATTTCATGGCTGTATTTTCTTTCAAAGCATCTGTACATTTGTAAAAATCAATATGTATGTTTTCCTCAATGCAGAGGATATACAGGCATTGCCTTAAAAGCCATTGGGGAGTCTCTGTAACAAGTAAGTGCAATGCTAGGAGCAGGGACAGTCTGTACCATGGCATCCCAGCAAAGACCTCAAAGCTCTCTTTTACCAGGAGTAAAAAATAGGCTTTCAGGAAACATCTACAAGCCATTTCTTGGCTGTGTTTTGGTGTGAGCTGCTGGTTTAGCTCATTTATTCTTGTGAGTGAGTCATTCAGGTCTTAGGGCACAGTGTGAGGTTCATGTTACTTAAATCAAGATGTCCACAATGAGATTTATTAGCCTGGGGACCAGAATGTTAAAGGTGCAGAGTGCTGGAGTGACAATTGTTCTGTGAGTGAGATTTGTTGGTTTACAGCTCCTGCTTCTCTAAACACTCCTTTGGCAGCTTTTTGTTAGTCATCTCATGAGTTTCTTAAGAGGGGAATACTGGTAACAATCTGCCTCCTTGAGAAGAGGAGCAGAGAGAGAATTCATACCATGATCTTGTTATTTTAATTGTAGCATGTTCAAAATCTTGTAAAACATCAGAAGTAATCAAGGAAACCACTAGAAGCCTTGAAGCAGATCAGGACAGTGAGGAAATGAGAAAGAATATGTTTTTGTACATAATTCAGCCTGAAATTCAGCAGCTTTTTGAAACCCTGCAGGCCTATGACTGCTGAGAAAGGAGGAGCTCTCTCAGGACTGGACATAATGCATTTTGCTTCCAGTGCTTCTTAATTTTGGTCCACTTTGCTTGCCATAGTGAAACTGATCTTAAAGTTTAGTCTGGGCTTAAATCCCTTCAGACTTGGGAGGAGCCGAGTTCAAGACCTGTGGGCTGGAGTGTGCTCACCTTTGCAGCTCCTCTGTGCATTTCCAAGCCCCATTTCACATCTGCTGCTGAAATGAGGCAGAGGTGAGGCAGGGATGAGCCTGTGAGCTTACAGGGCCCATGTTAACTGGGACACAGCACGCAGAAGGCTGTGTCCCAAATGCTCCCAGCTCAGGCTGTGGCTCTCAGTTCACAAAATATTCTTGATCCTTTCCATCAAGGCCCATTTACATGCACCTAAGTAATATGTGGATGGACATAAACTTGACAACATAGCTAAAAAGAAACAGAGCCTTATTTGGGAGACAAGAAAAGGAGTGTTTCTTCTGCTGGCATCTTCATTGGCAGATCAGATGAAAGCTGGTCAAGTGGAAGAGAGGGCTCTGCTGAAGCGAGCAGGGTCTCCTGATAATTTCAATGCTGTCAGCATTCCTCAGTCAGTTAAAAGATTTCTCCAGGTTCTCTGTGCCAGATGAAAATTTCCTCATTAAGCAGAATTTATTCCATTTTCTCTTATCATTTATTATCGAAGAAGTGAGTGGATGGAGTTCTAAAGATGACAGGATAGGATTTTAAACTAAAAGCAGCTACAAATCAACACTGGAAGCTGAAACAGAGTCATAAGGAAGGCTGGGGGAAGGCTTGTTTTGTTTGTAAACTTCAAAATGAGCAGGGGACTTCAGCTTTTTGAGGAGATGAACAACCATTTAATAATTATGGCAGTGTGCAAAAGTCTAATTGTCTGGTTTTGAAGCTCTAAAACTCCTGATTTTCATTTTGCAAAGGCAAGCATTAGGAAAAGGAGCATTATAGAAGTCTGAAATCGTGGTTGTTTAGTCTTCCCCTGTTTCAGAATTGATTCTAAACCAGTGAGGGAGTTTAATCGTTGGAAGACTTTTGCTTTGTGTTGGAGAAGTAAATGATGCTCCAGGGGAAGGCGGGAGGCAGTGATGTAGGACTGGGTCATTTGGTTTGATATATCCAGAACTGAGAATTTTTGTCTTTTAGTGCTGGATTTCTGGTGAGCTTGAAGGGTTATTTGCTCTCAAATATTCAAAGAGATCAGCCTGATTCTTCTCTTGCTGGCTTTAGTGTCTCTAGCTTGTCTAAAGGGCTGTCTCTGAGCAAAGGCAGTGGGAATGCTGGATCTTAAAAATTGTCACCCCTTAAACTCTGCATGTCTGTTTTGCCATCTGCAAGACAAGCATCACCATACCATACTGTTTACATGTTTCTTAATGTTATTTCCATGAAAGCTGAGACATAAATGCTAAAAATTACCATTATTAGTAAATGGAAATTATTCTATTACAAAAATGCATGTCCAGTACATGTAGAGAGGCAGCCTGATTTCCATACCAGCGCTGAGGGTTTGCAATTCTCTGATTCAGTTCCCATTAAACATGGTGGACCAATGCTGCTGGCTTCTTCTATCATGCATTGGGAGTAGAAGAGGAAAAAGTGCATGGAGAAAATGCATGGTTCCATTTCCCCTCTAGGAACTTGTCTTTTCTCTTTTGCATGCTGTTTTTTCTATAAGAAACTAGTTACCTGTCTGCATGGATTAGTAAGTGGCCTCGCCTAAATTAAGCTGCTAGCCCAAGGCAAATGAATCATGGTGCAAAATAATCACTGCTTTTGTTCTACCCTCCCAGCTGGGAGGAAGGGTGACAGTGAATGATATTGTTATAATGAGATACAAGAAACAAAATAAAAAAAAGCTGCAAATGAAGGCAATTTGCTGTCTCTGACAGTAATCAAATGACAGCCAGCCTTGTGTGTTCCTGAGGCAGAAGGGAGGGAGGGTAAGGGAGTAAAGGCTCATTTTCTTGGGGTCATCAGGTCTACTCACTCATTCTAAGGAGGCTGAGTCCTTAATAGCTGGTGACTGCTAACATCAGTTTTGACAGAGAATTGGTGGAGTTTGCTCTATTTGCTTCTGTAAAACACACATCCATGCCTTCAGTTCTGGTGATCACGGTTTGTGCAAAAAGTCCTGCCTCTGAGCTGAGATCAGACAGCAGGATGGGCTGAAGAGAAGCAGAGGAGTTTCTGGTGGAGGTATTAGAGCACAGAAACCATGAGTTGTAGCAGTATGGTGCCACAAAGTGGGTCTTACTGGAAAATCCAAAACCTGGTAAGTTCAATCTGCTGGATTAGGCAGGACTTTTTGTTGTAGTTTGACACAATTAAGTGCCAAGCTCACGAAAATTGGTTGTTTTCATAAGGGGAAAAAAATAAGAAAATATTGAGGAAAACTAGATAGCTGCAAGGCAAAACAGGTTCAAATTTAAATGGTTGCAGTACAAGGAAAGAGTTTTATTATTAACAGAATTAAAAGTGAAAAGATAAGAAATTAAAACAAACAAATCTCATCCCCCCTCTTTTTCCCACCACTTTTCTTTTTTTCTTAACTAGCACAAAAGATAACACAACATAGGATTCTAGTCAGTGTTACAGTTCCTGAAAAGTCTCTCTCCTATGCTTAAGGAAAAAAGGGTTTCTTCCTCTTGCTTCACATGGTTCCTCAAACTGCCACCAACAGCAGACCTGCCCGTAAAGAAACAATCTGCTGTGGTGTAATACATCTCTTCTATGAAAAAATATCAGTTTTTTCACACTGCCACACCTGGGCCATCACATGGGGTAATTAATCTTATTAAGGATGGGTTATTTTGGCCTGAACACAAAGGCTTTCTTTGCTACAAGTCCTTAAAAGCCTCTCACTGCTTCTATATATCCTGGCATAGGCAACTCTTCACAAACTTCACGGGCCACACGTGAATCTTCCATCCCCCCCTGCACTCCAAATGGATTAAAGAGACAAACAGTTTGAGATATTACAGTTTCTTACCACCACATGCCAGAAGGATTTTTAAGCTCCGCGCGAGGAACGCGGCACCGCCCCTTTTCTCCATCGCCATTTCAGCTCCATCTCACAGGGCTCACTCTCTCTCTGACTGTGAAACCTCTGTGGTGAAGGATGGTCTTGTTCAGGCTTTATGGTGAAGAAAGCCTCGCTCCCTTTGTGCTGCTGGCTGCAGGGTGTTTTCTTCAGTTCAGCCCAAGTGTGCTGGCTGCAGACAGGAGGCTCTGCTGGCTCCGTGTGGGGAACAGGGGGGGACCCGCTCCGGAGAGATTTTAGCTGTGTGCCAGCCCATGGCTGGGTTTAGCTGTGCCAGCCCATGGCTGGGTTTAGCTGTGTGCCAGTCCATGGCTGGGTTTAGCTGTGCCAGCCCATGGCTGGGTTTAGCTGTGCCAGCCCATGGCTGGGTTTAGCTGTGTGCCAGCCCATGGCTGGGTTTAGCTGTGCCAGTCCATGGCTGGGTTTAGCTGTGTGCCAGTCCATGGCTGGGTTTAGCTGTGCGCCAGTCCATGGCTGGGTTTAGCTGTGCCAGTCCATGGCTGGGTTTAGCTGTGTGCCAGTCCATGGCTGGGTTTAGCTGTGCCAATCCATGGCTGGGTTTAGCTGTGCCAGCCCATGGCTGGGTTTAGCTGTTCCAGCCCATGGCTGGGTTTAGCTGTGTGCCAGCCCATGGCTGGGTTTAGCTGTTCCAGCCCATGGCTGGGTTTAGCTGTGTGCCAGTCCATGGCTGGGTTTAGCTGTGCCAGTCCGTGGCTGGGTTTAGCTGTGTGCCAGTCCATGGCTGGGTTTAGCTGTGCCAGCCCATGGCTGGGTTTAGTTGTTCCAGCCCATGGCTGGGTTTAGCTGTGTGCCAGCCCATGGCTGGGTTTAGCTGTGCCAGCCCATGGCTGGGTTTAGCTGTGTGCCAGTCCATGGCTGGGTTTAGCTGTGCTAGTCCATGGCTGGGTTTAGCTGTGTGCCAGTCCATGGCTGGGTTTAGCTGTGCCAGTCCATGGCTGGGTTTAGTTGTGCCAGTCCATGGCTGGGTTTAGCTGCCTGGGCTCTGGGATGGTTCCCTCCCCACCGACCCAGGGTCCTGCCACGGCATCAGGGAGACAGGAAGGGGGCCGGGGCCTCGGCCCAGCCCGGCCTGTCAGCTCACCTGCCGAGGCCTCCCCACCTCCCTCAGGTGAGCTGGAACAAGAGGAAATTCCTGCTTTTCCCTGTGGTTTAAATGTGTAAATTGTGAGAAGCCTCATTGGTCTAAAAATCTGTCAATTCAGATTCAACCCACTACACTTTTTCACCGAATTATAGAATGGTTTGGGTTGCAAGAGATCTTAAAGCTCCTCTCACTCCACCCTCTACCATGGGCAGGGACACTTTCCACCAGACCGGGTTACTCTGAGCCCTGTTCCATCCTGGCCTTGAACACTTCCAGGGATGTGGCAGCCACAATTTCCCTTCTGACACTAACAAAGAGGAGGCTTTGCTGGAGTAAGAAGGATGATGGGGTTCAAGTTGTAGAGAAGCTCCAGGGTATTGGTGGTGCTCCTGCCTGGGGTCCCCTAAAGGCAGAGCAGGCTGTTTGTGGGGCCAGGCTGGGACATGGTGCAGAGGAGTTATTGTGTTTCCTGCAAATTCTTTCCAGCTTTCCCTTTCTCCTGTGCTGTTGCAGGAAGGTGGAGTGCTCTCTTGGAGTACTCCAGGGCAAGGAGGGAGGTGGCATTGGGAAATTCATAGGGTTAATCCTATCTATCCAGGGGTCTGAGCTCCAGAGTTTCTGGTTCCCATTTTTGTTCTCAGAACTGCTGGTTTGACACGTGTGACTCTCACCTGTTTCATACGAGCCTGACTTTACTGAGGGCAGCAGAGCTGCTTGTGCCTAAGCCAGAGTGGAAAATCCAGTCCAGTGACTCTCTTTCATGCCTCAGCTTCTCGACACATTCCAGTAAAATGGTGTTACCCCTCTTCTCCCATACAAATAAAATAATACTATTTATTTAAAAATACCATCAAGCAAAGGACATAATTCAAAAGCTCTGATTTAGGAAAATTGCTTGTTTGTTAATCTTTCCTTTTTCCTGATTCAGAGCTTGCTTGCTCATAAAATATTGATTTATTGGGCAGGCACGAATGCTCTTGGCAATGAAGATGTAAAGCAGAAGTGCTGATAAAAATACCTGCTTTTTTACATTTTTGCAAAAGCTAAGCTTAGGAAAGGTAGCTTAGAAAGAGAGGGAGGCAGAAACTCTAAGGATGAAGTCAAAACAAAGTAGGACGAAGAGTAGGAGAGAAAGGAGTAGACTGAATGAAGAGGGAATGGAGAAGATGGAAAAATGAAGAGCAAAATGAACAGGAAAATGTTGATCTTCAGAAATGGCAAGGGGAAAGCAATGTGTTTGAAATAAACAGCAAAACCTAGGACTTCTGCAAACAAACCCAGGAGAACAAGAATGTATGGAAGTATTAAGAGACCCTGGTTGTAAATATGAAATCAAAAAAGGTGCCCCTGCTTTACCTGGTCTATGCCCCTTCTCAATTTTCCTAATGCAAGAAACAACACTAATGATATGGAAAAGAGTATATTGAGACTGTTACAAGAAAAAACCTACCTTGTGTGTTATACTCTAAAGGTCATTTCTGCTAAGGATCTCTGAAGTGAGATGCTTTTTCCAAAGATGACCATTTCAGAAGGTAGGCAGAACATCTTCAACAACAGAAGGAAAACTTGGTTGGGACAAATGGTAGGGGTGTCTCCCAGCTCAGCACAGTAGTCACAGGGTCAGGGCACAGTTATGCTTATGAATGGCTCATCCCAGAGCTTCAGGAATTTCATGCCTTTGAGTGGAGTGGGGAGCTGCAGTGAGAGGCAGGAGATGGAAGCACATACATAATGATTGGTTGAGCTCAGTCTGGTGAGGCCTAGGTTTAAAATTTAGACTGGGAGAAAGAATGTAAGGGAGATATTAAGTTAAAGTTTGGGCATGGAATTGTAGGGATGCTGAATCCAAGAAAGGAGTCTCTGTAGGTCCTCTGTGGAGGTTGAAATGGTAAATGACCATACAATTGTTGTGGGTACAGTAAACTTGTACTAGCCACATAATGAGTCACTGATTCCTGTCTCAAAAATGCAGGGAAGGAAAATGTGAAAATGTTTTACTTCCTACTACTTGCAGTCTGCCTGCAGACTTTATGGCAGAGGTGTTTGTGTGGGGCACCCAGGGCAAAAAAAGTTTTGTGTTTGAGTCTTCTTCCTTTTCTTGCCTTAACGTGCATGATCCTATAGCAACTCTATGCAGCACAGAGACAAAAGCACTCATGTACGTTCTAGTTGTTCCTGTAAAACCTAATGCACAGGTGTTTTTCTTATTTAATCCCAGCAAAACAGTTCCAGAAGAGACACTGAGGAGAGCCAAACAGATGGGGTTCTCTGACAAGCAGATTGGGAAATGCCTGAGGCTGACTGAGGTCCAGTGCCGTCAGCTGAGACTGAGGAAGAATATAGTGCCCTGGGTGAAACAGGTATGTGAGAAACATCAGTGGGCCTGGTGGGGGCTTCCAAGAGTGGCAGGAGATCTCCGTGTCTTTAGAAACCCCTGGCTCTGTTAACATCCTCAGGAGTTTTGATGTTGACGTGAGGAGAATACAGTTTATCCATTTAGCTATTCCTTCTGCACTGCAGGCATCAATGTAATGCCATGAACATTCCCAAAGAGAAACTCTGAATATTCTTGTTCATATCCTTTGAGGCTGAGAGGGAAACACAGCTGTGTGGCTTCAGGAAGAGGCTGAAAATGCTGGCTCACCATGGTAGAACCATGAAGAGCATATCTCTTCCCTCTTGGTAGTAATTTTTTACAGGCTAATACTTTATTTGAAGTGTGCCATTGTTACGGGTTCATTTGCCATTCATTGTGATAGCATGAGCCTAATGAGCTCATCTGGTATTCATGGCAGTGTCATTAGGTGCTGGCTGTTGCATTTAAGGTATGTTGGTGTTACACTGCCACCAGCTGGTTTTCTGTCCTTAAAGAGGGCAAAGAAACCAACCCAAACTACTGAATGTTTCTGCAAGAGCTCATCTGTATCCCCAGGCCCAGCTGCAGGTGCCAAGTCTTCTGTTCCCCAGCTGCTGTTTGTGTTCCGTGGTTCACCAGGCCACAGAAATGTGCCTGGTTCTTGCACTGTGTTCTTTCAGCTGCATATGGCACTGCAGTGCTGGATTGATTTGTGTGCCAAAGTACACTTTAGGTCATTCTGCTTGTGCCTGCCTGTGTGCCTTCAAAGCATATGTTTCTACTTGAGCCGTGAAGTACAAGTTGCAGTATTAGCAACAGTAATGAGCAGCAGACACATGGTGCTCATGAAATACGGTCACATTCTCCATTATTTGCAAGGATTTGAACAGCCAGTGGGGATTCCTGGAAGTGCTTGAAGTTTGGACACATTTTTAAATGGTATAGCACATAGAAATTCATGTCAAGACTGCTTTCATATTGTTCCCTGTTCAGTAATCTCTGTAAAAATGTTTTAGATGTTCATTAAGGAAACTTCAGCAGTCACTGGTGACCTAGATGGACTGGTTACCAAGTATAACATGCCATGAGTAGTTGACACAAATAGTTTGTGAACAGCCTAGTGGGCAAATTATTCTTCTGGGCTGTCTGGTGAGTAATTACATAAGAAATTGTTGAAAACTACATACAAAGGGTGGTTGAAAATCACTCTTGCTTTGTGTACCATTTAATTATCAAAGAATGAGTTGTAACAAACACATAGTAATTGTGCTGCCACTCCACAAGATTTCTAAGTGATATTGTGTGTGTGTGTTTGTATTCAGCATGGGAGTAAGATGGGGTCAAGAGTAGAGTCTGAAGATTCCAGACAGCCTAGTTAAAAAGGACAGAAGACCTGGAGGAATCTGTGTAACCCACTGAACAAACTAGAGAATGAGGACCTTGGCAGCTAGGGGAAGGTTCCTGGGCTGTGTAGGTGTTCCACCAAAGAGCTAGAACTGCAGCTTATAAAGAGATGGTAGAGTGTTAGGTTGACTGAACTGTAGGGTTGGGGAAAGGCCAGGCATATACTGCATTATCAGCACAGGACAGTTGAGGTCACCTCCTTATGAGGAAAGATATGATAGGAAAATAACAGCAGTGAAACAGCAGTAGAAAGGACAAGAGACAAAAGAACCCAAATATCTGCATATAGGGAAGATCTTGCACTGGCCAAGTCACAATCCCCCTTTTTTCTGTACAGATTGACACCCTGGCAGCAGAATACCCAGCAGTGACTAATTACCTCTACGTCACATACAATGGGCAGGTAGGCACCCTTGGAAACAACAGTCTCATTGCTGTCTGGTTTGATCTCTTTTCCCTACGTATGCCATGTTCTTTCTGGAAATCTTGCAGATGCCTTGGTCTCTGTAGCAATTGTTTTGGATAATGTTACAAATAATCCCCTTACAGCAGGCCTGGAACTTTGTCTCTCTCCAGTCCTGATCCAGTGAATTTTCTGTTAATGCCCCAATGTTGTTAAGAGCCTATCATATACATGCACAGGTAGGTGCTGGGAATGCAGGAGTCATATTTCCCTTATCTCATCCTAACTTTATTTTTATATGAAACTTCACAGGTCCTTAGGCTGCTTGAACAGCCATATTAGAGGTGCTGTTTCTCTTTTGGTCTGGATGCAGCACCACTAATTCCAGGAGAGATGCACTTGATTTACACTGCAGTAAGCAAGATCAGACTGGAGCCCTGAAGGATCAGATTGCTGGATTTGGGCTGAACACCAGAAACTGTTTATTCTGAAAAGCACAGAGTTAGGTGCTGTGCAGTACAGATCCTAATGACTTTTTTGTCTCTCTTCTCAGGAACATGATGTAAAATTTGATGACTGTGGAGTGATGGTGTTGGGCTGTGGACCATATCACATAGGTAAATCTTCTTACAACTCCTCTGTTCTCCTTGTACCCTCAAGCCTTCTTCAGCTATTCCTGTGGTTCCTTTGTTCCTCTTCTCATATGGTGAAAAAGCCCTCCAGAGCACAGAACACAGGACATCAATTCCTAACAGAAGGTTTGCATTTTATACTTGCTTGGAGATTTCATTTTATGCCCTGGAAAAAGAAAAAACAAAACTAGGAGAATTTTATTACTTTTCACTTGGTACTTGTGTGATTTCCAGAAAGTTTTACAGAAATTTTAAAATCTTACTTTTTTCTCAGGTTAAGGTCTTGAGAACCTCATACCTTGTATAGAAGTTTGTTGCTCCCATACCTATCTTATATATTTACTGCCACCTCATGATGATATTGTCACTATGCATTTTACATCTGTAAGTGTAGGTGACTCTGAAAATATTTTGATCACTTCAGTTGCTTTTGTATAAGCAATTCTCTGTATGCTGTTTTTTCAACCCACTCAGATCATTATACAGAGTAAGAGTTTCCTTGTGGCTGTGAGTATTGGGTAGATAGACTGCTGAATTCTGTAGATGATGACTTTCACTTTTCTTTTCATGGATCTCTCCAAATAGTTTGCAATTATTTACAAGAAAAAAAATTGCTTGTTATTCAGAAATATTTCTGCTCTGCATGTCCCAGAGCTGGTGATGGGTTATGAAAGCTGGAATTGAAAACTGCATCCATTAGTTTTGCTTGGATGGAGAGGTCATGTGCTGAACTCCTGTTGCTGTTTGTAGGACATGTCTTTTTGAACTCTGTTTCCAGCATTAATGTTGAGATGAGTGAAATCAGGAGCAGCATTCTATGATTAGGTGTATTTTTTCTGAATCCTTCTGCTGTTCAACAGGCTATGTGGCATAGATACAGAAAAATGAAAAGGATGGCAGTGTTATTTCCTAAGTTGATTGAATGTATATGAATACATTTTGCACTGTTCATCTAAAACAACTCATTGCTTAGATGAGACATGCAGGTCAGTTCTTGGTCTGATCTGCTCTGCAGCTTTGATTAGATCCATCAAGACCATCTTTGGAAGAGGCTGCTAGTGGAAACCATTACTTTCACCTGTAAAATGTTTTTTTCCTAGGTGCAGTAGCCAAGTTGATTTTTTATCTCTGTTTCTATCCTTTGAAGGCAAGTAAGCAGTGTGCTTTTCCTCTATGCTTTCAGAATTGTAATCAGAATTCAGTGGGATCAAGTTAATGTTCTCTTCCATCTTAGAGAAGGCTGAATTATTTGGAAGTTGAACATGTGAAATTATTTTTCTTATTTCCTTTATGACAACTAAGTTTTATGTTAAAAAGAAACAAAACAACCCTTAGGAATTTTATTTGAAAATAGTTTGAAATATATTGCAGGAAAACGTTGAATATGTTCACACTTCTGCAAAGAAATAAAAATATTTGAGGGAAGTGAGGCCATGTAAAAAGTCATGCTAGAGTCTGTGTTTAGAAAGAAAGTTATTCAAACCAAAGTGTTTTTTTTTAAAGTTTCTGGTAGACTAATATACCAAATAGAAACATGATGTGAGTCAGGGTAGTTACACACTTGAACTTCAGTGCTTGCTTTGGCACCTTTCCAGCACACGATGCCTCAGCAATCCTTGCTCTTCACCTGCTTCCAAGAGGGGATCTCCTGTCCTAAGAGGAGGTTTGTTAGTGTGTCAGCCCTAAAAGCAGTATAAATATATTTCCACCACTAGAATGGGCCAACAGAGTGCTCTCTAAGTTTTAAGGTGTGCACATAGACTCAATGTGATGGAAACGTGAAAGTGAGTTCAAAAACATGCATGTATTGATGTAGTAATTGTCTCCTGAGGAGCAGTGTCTGGTTATGTTACAACAGTCATTACTAGTAATACTATTTATTTTCTGTCTCCTCTTTTCCCATGTTTGGATATGATCATTACTGGATGTGCCTGGAATACACTTAACAGCTGTTCAGCTGTTTTCCCAGGTTGTATCTGAAGCAGTCAGATGAGGGCTCCAGATGACCATTGTGTTCCAAAGTTGAGGTTTCTTATGCATATAAAAATACCTGCATAGTGGAAGTGGAAAAACAGAATGAGCATCTGCTGTCCCTTCTGGGCAACATCCAGTTTCAGATTTGATTTTCCTCTCTTTTCTATGGGGTTTTAACTGAAGCTTAGGCATGTTTTGGGGTTCTTGTTTTACAGAAGTGGGGAAACAACTTATGTGTCTGTCAGTGACAGCCATCACCAGTTTGTGACTAGGCAGTGGGGGCAGCAATTAAGCAGTGACTGAATTTCTATCATATCTTGCACACAGCTATATATAAAAATAGTATCAGTGGTTTACCATCATGTAATGACTGTGAATGCAGCATGGTGAGGCCAAGGTTTTCTTGTAGACTGTAAGCATAACCGTTTAATAATGTTCTTAAATATGCATCATTCTCTGCTTATGGCACCTGTCTTAGATGTTTGAGCATACATAGAAATGTATGGGGTAGTTTGCACAAGTAGAGGTTTGCCCAACTCTCGGTTCCAGTGTTCCCTGGAGCCTGCAGCATTGCCCAAATCCTGAGAGCTGCAGCTTGCTCAAGGCCAGGCACCAAGCCCTGGTGCTCACCCAAGCCCCCTCTGTGCCTCTTCCCTTTCGAGATGGCCATGTGCTGATTCAGGGTTCAGGACAGTAGGATGTGCTCACTCCACAGTGTTACCATAGTCACTGTAGCCTTTAAAGCGAGATCAAAGGATCACAGAGCAGCTGTAGAGGTGTTGTTCTACTGATCAGCCTTACCTGGAGTCCGTGTACAAGAACGTCAAACCCACTGAGATGTAATTCTTCTGTTGCTGGGTTAGCTCTTCTGGAAGGTAAAACCCACTTCAGTTGTCTGTTCTTCTCACCACATCTGTGCAAATGCTTTGTGTTTCCTGGAGTAAACAGCATTGTCTTATAATAACAGGAAGTCAGTTTAGTTTACCCCACTCTTTAGTTTATTGCAGAGGGCTTTGTTTGGGAGGCAGCAGTGATTGGATGAGCAGCAAGAACCCACTGAAGTGTTTATGAGCACAGGATGACAGACATGTTATAGAGGTCTGTCACTCCTGAGCAGCTGAGCCAACTTACCTGTTGTGCTTGGAGGTTCCCGTTTTGTGGATGATTAATTTCTGTGGGAGGACAATTACATTTCTGGCTCTGAGCTGACAGGAGGCAATGCTGGCTTTTTGTTTTCTTTTTTAAGCTTGAGTGCTGAGAACATCTATTTATGTTTTCTTCTCTGCATCCTTCCTTTCCTTGCCCACTTTTCTGTCACCTGGCAGGCAGCAGCGTGGAGTTTGATTGGTGTGCTGTCTCCAGTATCCGCACGCTGCGTCAGCTTGGCAACAAGACCGTCGTAGTGAATTGCAACCCAGAGACAGTGAGCACAGATTTTGATGAGTGTGACAGACTGTACTTTGAGGAGCTGTCACTGGAAAGGATCCTGGACATCTACCAACATGAGGTAAAGAAAAGCAGAAGCACTGCCATGAAAAGCCATGAAGCAACCCAAACTTTTCAAAATTCCTGTAGCTAGCTTGCAAAGCAGCTGGATGTGAGGGGAGAGAGCTTGCTCACAAAAGCTGTTTGCTTTGGATCCCCATGTTGCATTTTACACATCGCTGATGCTCCTAGCAGGCTGCTCAAGAAAGAATGCCAGATAAATACTAAATTATTTTGCAAGATGCCATATTATGCAGTATTTACAATTAGGCTTTTCTGCACAGACATTTATGGCACAAACTGTTCTGCCCTCGTGCTGCTGGGCTTTGGCAGTTAAGCACACCCTTGATTTGAAGTCCTCCACCTGGAGCAGTTGAAGGAATTCTGTGCATCACACCAAGGTGTGCTCAAGAACTTTTAGGCTTGGCCTTGCAGTACAGTTGGCAAGTGGATGTGGTCCAGCATACAGGCAGGCAGGTCAGGGAGGGGCATTGGAACTGCCATCAAACCATAAAATGTTCCAGCTCCTGATCCAGACATTGCACTGGTCTTTTAGCAATTTTCAAGTGTCCAGAAGTGCTGATCTAAGAGATAGAGAAGAGTCCCAGACATATTTGATAATGAGGAGATATATACTGTAAACAGTTAGCTCCAATATCAAAAATGTTGATTTCTAGAGGGTAACACGCTCATTTTGGATTTGTGGCTGAGGCTACAAGGTGCTTTCAGGAACTTCATCTCCCCTGAAATTCAGCATGAGTTGGCCATGTAACTTGCTGAAGCAACTTTGGAGAACCCAGATCATATTAAACTTGTGATTTTTCTTGCTCCTTTTACTGGTGTATAAGGATCTGAGCTCATCTCCTTTGTGAATGGGTGCAAGTTTCTGAAAAGGTTTTATAATCTGGCCATGTTTTGATCATTCCCAGATTTGGAACTAGGCAAAAGCACATCAGAAATTGTCTCAGACTCTAAGCTCTGTTCTTCAGCCATTTGCAAAATGCTGTCTACAACCATTTTTAAATTGTATGTTCATTCTTTCCTGTTTGTACAGGTTGTTTTACTTCCTCTTTAAATTTTTGTTAAAACAGAGACTACTACTGGAAAACATGGATTTACAACAGGCCAAAAGACTCTGGTGGCTCTTTGGACTCCTAAAGGCTGATTTTTGTATGCTTTAGGATTATCCAGGAGGCTCAGCTCTAAAAGCACTGAACTCTTGTTTACTTAACAGAACTGAACTTCTGAGCAGGGGCATGGAAGAAACTGGTGTGACAGTTTGTCAGACAAATAACATTGATGAAATACAACATCTAATTATTGCAGGATCAAAGAGAAGGTAGAGATAGGTGATGAGAGCATTCATTTCCACATGGAGTGCTAGTAATTAGCAAGTTGGGTAAGAAAAATATGTGAACAGAATATTGAATATATTTTTAAACTTGCATTATCCTCCTTGTCAGAGCAAGGCCTGGCCAGTTTGATGGGAGGCAGTGCAGATCTCCCGGTCTAGCAGCAGCATCCTGTGGTTTCTGATAGCAGAGGATTCTGCCACTCTGGCATGGGTGTGAAAACAACCAACCTGATGTTTGTGCTGAAGGTGTTAAAGCCATCAAAGTCTGAGCCAAAACATCCAAAATCAGTGTTGTACTGTCTAATAATTCCCAAGGGAATAGTAAATACAAATAGTAAAGACACTTTTCTTCAGCAGCAACATAAGGTAAGGGTATTACTATGCCTAATCTGCAAGTAGGGAAAATGAGGAGTAGATAGGCCTACACAGAGTAATGCAGGAGAACCTGGGCAGAGCTGGGGACAGAGCCCAGACCTCCAGCACAGTGTAGTCTAAGATGTATTATTTGTTATATGTAATTTCTGTAGAAAAATGAGTGAGCCAAATGCTAATGTCCTCAGGCAAATGCAGTTGGAATTCAGCCCCTAAGAAAAAGATCAAGTTAAAAATTTATCTGATTCAGAGATCCCTCACCAGTCCTGGAGATAGCCATCTCTCCCAGTTTCATAAACAAAGCATGAACAGTGTCATGATTTCAGACTGTTCTTTTAACCTCTCCTGGTCATTTGCCTCCTCTGGTATTTCAATGGACAATGAACTGTTGGAAATGACTGAAAAGTCATGGATCATTGACAAACTATATGTAAATACATCAGCAAACAATGGACACAACCCTGGGTCCTCAGTAGAGAGATGATATTTCAGCTCCCTAAACAATGTTAGGATAAGCAGCAAAGCTTGGGCAGCTGTTAAGCCCAAGTAAAGAGGTGCACTGACTTGTCCTCGTTTTTCTGATTAGATAATTAGGCTGCATCAAGGAGCAAGTTTACCAACAGGACAGAGACAGCTGGAAGCTGCCCACCAAGAAATGCTCACAGCTGCACACAGTCCTCTCCCAGGGATGTACTCAGCTGTCCCTTCTCTTTCTCTTCCTTGTGTGCTCTTTAACCTCCAGTTGACATTCACAGCTGCAGTGACTCACCAGAGTCTGAGCTCTGCATAACAGAACTGTTCATTGGAGGAAGGTTTAATTTACTGTGAATGTGCAGAGTTAGGTGGTAGTCTGTGAGGACAATAATTAAAAAAAAAAAAATCCTTCCCTCAGATTTATTGGCTTTTTGTTTCCAGAGAAGATGTTCCCTTTTATTTTAATATCTATCTGCTTGAGGGCCTCTACTGGTTCCTTTTTCTGTTTCAGAGATCATTCTGAAACAATTCATAAAACTAAAGGAGGCTCTTAGGTACAATTTTAATGGTCTAATTTGTTTTCAAACTCAGGGAAAAAGAAACCCCAGCTCTATTACTAATGACATAATAGCAAGGTAGTAATAAAAAGAGTGATTTTTGTTATAAAGGGGAAAATAATTCTCTCTAGGCTTCTTTCACTAGATTATGTATTGCGTATATTTTAAAGATATCTAATGGCAAGGATGTTATTAATTTTCTTTGTAATTAAAATATGGCTGGTGACAAAGAGATATGCAGTGTCCCTTTCTGCCTGCCTGCATTTCTCTGTGGAGCAGTCATGTTCCCTGTCAGGACAGTGGTTGCTCTTTGGGTGGGAACACACTTTGGAAAAAAACAGCAGAATTTTAAATTTAAGAAGTAAGCAGTGGCTAGGTTCAATTTATGGTTCTTCTTGAGTAAAAATGAGTATATGATTCTTTGCTATCTGCTTGAATAAGCCATCTCTTCTGTATCCTTAGGGCTGGAGTCCCTAATTCTATCCCAACTTTGATGTAGGCAGTATTTGGATTTCAGAGGCTCAGTAACTAGAATTGTTTTAAAGGCAGAAATAAGCAACAGCTGAGAAGAAGCTGTTAGCTGGGACACGTTTAATCTATCCTTGACATATGAGAAATGTAGATATTGGTTGACCTTGGAAGCTACTTTGACTTGTTACCCTCCTTCCAAGCTGCAAGAAGTGTTTTGCTTATTCACACTCTGGTTCTAATCCATGTGGGAAGGTAAGGGGCCCAGGGACTAGAGGAAGTCACTCTGTTTTGGGTCTGGAAGCAGTAAGGCATAGATTTCTCTTCCAAGCTGGAGAAGGTGAGCTCTGGTGTCATGAGACAACTGCTTGTGGGCACAAAACAGCCCCTGTCCTTTTTCACTGCCTGGCCTAAGCTCCTTCAGATGGTTGCTGTTGGCCAGCAGCATCATGGCATCCTGTAAGTGACTGCATGGTGAAAAGGAAAAAAACAATCATCTTGTGCTGTGTATTAGCCTGCTGAGCAAATAATCTAGTGATGGTGAGAGCTGCTTAAATGCCAAACTGCTGCATCTTTATTATGTAGAAAATTAACCACATCAAAGTTGAGTGGGGATTGTACTAGCTTTTATAATCTATTTTTGCCCAGTCACTCACAGTCCATCCTTCTCTCAGTTTACAGTTTTGCCACTCCAAATCCCTTAAAATCCCTCATGAAGGAATTCCTCTTCCAGGAAGGCCAATGGGGCTGACCTTCTTCTGGAAAAACACACTTATTAGTTAAAAGAACATTGTTCCTGTGTCTTTTAGAGCCAAACCATAGATCACTTGATTTATGTTTCTTGTTTGTTAGAAGTGGGTAAAACTGTAAAACACATTTGGTTCAAAAGAACTCCTCACTGAAGCTGTTCTGTGGGCCAGATTCTTCTTTGGGCAAAGCTTCACCATCTTCAATTTGAAAGTAAAGTGCTTTTTGTTGCAGGTACTCTAAGGCCTCTTTTTTCTATTGAAAATTTTCACACCTGACTAGATTGTACTTGAAAGCATTAGGGATTTTGTGTAAAAAGAAAAGAAGCCCATATTTGCACCCATAAAAAGACTTGTGTTAGCAGGCAACATCACTTGTCTCTTGTTATTTACTGTTTATTATTTTCTCACTTAAAATGCAATGCTGCCCAGTGACAGACGTGAAATGCTCCACTGTGGCTGGAGGAAGCTGTGCCACCTGTTCTGCCCCATCTGCCTCTGGAATTGGAGTGCTTACAAATAACCTGTGTGGAAATGAACACATATGACAGTTTGCTGAAATTCCTGCTACCATCCAGGGCACTACTAGAAATGAGGAGCAAGTCAGGAATAAGGAGCACTCATTAAAATAAAGGGCTAAGTGTATCCATAGCATTGCACGCTGTATGTGTTGGGCTCTGTTGAACTAGACTCTGCTTAGCTTTGTTACAGTCCCTCAAGACTGGCTTCTGGGGCTAGGAAAGGTGGTTTGCTTATTGAATAGCAGTGCTGGCAGAAAAAAACACCATAAATTCCAGTTGTTTCCCATTACCTTTCTGCTGGAGATTACTGCCTTGCATCTCTGGAATAAAAAAGATTTTGCTTCAATGTCTGCTCCTCTGACCATGTCTGCTGAAGTCCCTGACCATGAGCATGGGAGAGGCTGTTTTCTCCAAGAGCTAGACTGAAAAAGAAGGAAGATCTTAGCACCTGGTTTGTTTATGCTGCTGGGTCCAAAGGCCACAGCAAGCAAAGGGGGTAGGCTCAGTTGTAGTGAGAGTCCCCACGTCCACACGTGTAGGAGCATGTGGGAGGGAGAACTGCCCCTACAGAGCAGAGTATTGAGGTTTGTTGGGGTGCAATGCATGTTCCTAGCTCAGTGCCCTTCCTCTGCAAAGCAAGGCAATGTGTCAGCTCAGTGCTTTTCCTCACTGGGAAAGCAGAAGCACCTAAACATGACATGCAAACAAAATAACAGCCCGTGGTTCAAGCATGGGTTGATGTGAATGCTGCAAACTTCTCTGGTTTCCTAGGGAATTTGACCTCCAGTTATTTCTGGGGTTTGAGTGATAGTGAGGAGGCTACTGCTGTGTTAGGGAGGCTACACACTGCAAATCACACTTTGCAGCCTGGGTGCCTCTGGATCAGCAATTATGATAAAATCATTGAATGGTTTGAGTTGGGAGGGACCTTAAAGATGATCTACTTCCACCCCCCTGACACAAACAGGGACAGCTTTCACTACACCAGGTTGCTCCAAGCCCCATCCAACCTGGCCTTGGACACTTCCAGGGATGGAGCAGCCACAGCTTCTCTGGGAAACCGGTGCCAGGGTCTCACCACCCTTGGAGTAAATAATTTCTTCCTAACATCTAACCTAAATCTCTCCTCTTCCAATTTAAAACCATTCATCCATGTCCTATCAGCCCATGTAAGAAGTTGCTCTCCTCTTTTTTTAATAACTTCTCTTTAGGCTCTGGAAGACTGCAATAAGGTCTTCCAGGAGCTTCTCTTCTCCAGTGTGAACAACCCCATCTCTCTCAGCCCGTCTTTGTATGAGAGGTGCTCCAGCTCTCTGATCATCTTTGTAGCCCTATGATCTGTCTTTGTTCACAGCAACCTGCAAAGGGACATAATCTAAATAGTGGATTCTTGTTGTGGCAGCTCTTCCTGTTAAGATAACTTGGACATGACCGTACTCCTTTCTGTCTTCCAATAGGGATGCAGTGGCTGCATTATTTCTGTAGGTGGGCAGATTCCCAATAACCTGGCAGTACCACTGCACCAGAGTGGAGTGAAGATTCTTGGCACAAATCCTTTGCAGATTGACCAGGCAGAAGATCGTTCCATATTCTCTGCTGTCCTGGATAAGCTGCAGGTGGCCCAGGCTCCCTGGAAGGCAGTCAGCACTCTGGTAAGTTGGGATGTGCATCTGGGAAGTGCTGAAGCAGCTGGGGGCTGGGATGTGCATCTGCTCAGGAAGGACTGACTCACTGATACATTTATTCCAAAGGCATTTGACAGTTTTTTACTGCCCATATTAAAGAACTTTTTTATCCCAGTGAAGTGATGCTACACCAGCACTGGGAGTGGGTGGAAACTGGAAAGGAAGTGCCTTTAAATCACCTTACACAGCCTGGGGTATATACCCAGTAGCAGTTAGCACCACTGACAGGCTAGTCTAGATATCCTGCTAGCCTTGAGATCTGTTCTAGAAGGTGGAGATTGAAAAGGAATAGAGATGTGTTGGCACTGCTTTTTTTTGCCAGTGAAGCTCTATGTACAGGGGAGGTTTGAAGGTGACAGCTCTGTAACCAGGAAGCTGTGTGTTACATTCAGTCCAAGCTGCAGTCCTCAACTTCCTTTCCCTCATCTTAATTGCTAGTAAAGTGCAAATGCAGTTACAATTGGAATTTTGGAATGAATTTAAAATATTTTCTTGTTCACAGCATGTTTTTCCTCCCTTTCTTTAGAGTGACGCTGTTGAATTTGCAAGGTCTGTGAGTTATCCATGTTTGCTGAGGCCCTCTTATGTTTTGAGGTAAGGCATGTCAAGGTGGGGTTATGAACTCCAAAAACCTCTCTGAGACAAGGGAGAACAATTTCAGGGGATTGTGGAAAGCTCTGTGCTAGGTGTACATGGCATTAAGCTGCCCATGAGGCAACTGCTCAAACCAATTAATAAAGCCAATGGATCCCTGAAGTCCATCAGGCCCAGATCAAAGGTAAAACATAAGAATGTCTCTTCAGCTGTATTAGCTTTTGCATATCTCAAAGCCAAAACCATGAGCCATCTGGGATATTCTTTAAGATTCCTGAGATTGTTACCTGTACAATTAAGCCAGAAGATTGTTTGCCATCAGGAACAACAGAAGAGAACCTGCTGAGACCGTTTATTAAGATGGGCATCTGTTTTTGGAAAATGACAGTGCATCTTTTGAATTCTGCTTCTTATTTGCTAAGCTTCTCTGCTTACAGGCATGTTTTATGTCCCTCCACTGTGGCAGCTGCTTCTCATTAAACAGGCATTGTACAGAGTCCCTCATTTCCAACAGCCAGACAGACTTTTGAGGAGGTTACACCAGCACATGCACATAGCAAACTCACACGTTCTGAATGATCCCTCTTCTCTGTGAAAAGTTCCTTTATGACTGACTTAGCACAGGCAACTTGCTGGTCACAGTTTACAAGTGAAAATAAATTGGAGACAGGATCCTTTTCATATGAAAGACACCCATATCAAAATGAAGAAGCACAATATCAGCTTTCGAGGCCAGGGGAAAAGCACACATTTTATTTTAAAAGAAGAAAAGGAGAAGGGTTACTTCAACCCCGAAGGAAATATCCTTTAGAAGAGACTCCTGAATGTGACTTTTCTATCTGGTCTCTAAGACTTGCAGTGTGGTTTCAAGCAAAGTCAGAAAGCAGCCCTTCTGTCAGGAGTAAAGTTGAGTATTGTTAAGTACAAGGTAAAAACTGCTCCTGATGTAATTCTCCAGATTGTTAGGGAACACTTCTTTTAGCCTGTTGTTTCCATCTGTATTAAAACCATTATAGGCCCTTTCTGTGTTAAATATTTACTAATGTGTGTTAGTGCAGGGTAGGGGGACTCCAGGGAGAAAGATGAAAGTGGAGGATGTAAAACTTGCTGAACGAGAGCGTGAAAAGCCCTAGGAGAGCATTTTGCCTGGTCTCTGTGTGTGGAACAGCAGCAGTCCATAGCTAGACTTCTTCATCCTCTGAGCAGATATCACCTTTAATATTGCAAACTAAATGCCTTTCCCCACCAGTTAGGTATTGTGTACACCAGCTCACATCCTCAGTGGTACTACTGACACAAGTTCATGGATTTATTGAACTGTATTGATTTACATCAGCTGAAGAAGTAAATATAATCACCTAGGTACCTGTGTCTATTTATCTTAGGATAAAGTGACTGATTTGTAGGATAGATCCTTCTTCTGCTTTTCCCCACAGCCTCTGTGGGCTTGCCCCGCAAAGCAAAGGGGAAGCTGTGCATCAGTGGTAGAAATGGAAATGTAACATCTTTTTTATAAGATGCTTGTCTTTAAAAGGGACCTGAACCACTTACTCTGGACCCATGCTCTCCCAGATCCCCTTCTCTGACACTACTGACAGTTACAATTAAAGCAGCTTTCAGACATCTGCTGTACTGTGTCTACTTCCTTAAGGAGTGAGACGTTAGGGGAGGTGTGATCTTCTTAGCTGGTTCCATGTAGCAACCTTCCCAAAAGTGTCTCCAGGACAAAGCCACCCGGTGCAGGCAGCTTACACACACAGCCCAGACAGCTGGCTAAAACAGTCCAAAGATGAAATGAGCAGCAAGAGTCTCTGCATAGGGCTCTACAGGAGAGGTTTAATGTGTCCTCACCCACGCAAGGGTTCAGGGAAGTCCCCCGGGGGAGAACAGTGAGGGGTCCAGGGTAAGGGAACTGATGAAGCAACTCCTAGGGCATATCAAGGAACAAGGGTTGTGGCCACCAATGGGGCCAACCAGGGGAGCAGAACTGGGGAACATTAACAGAACAGAACATTCTGGGGGAGCTTTCTCAGCAGGCCCACCAGCCTCTGCAGGGAGGAACACAGTGAAAGGGCCAGCAAATAACAGACCTGGATTTGCACCTGGATTTACATGGTCACAGCCATTGTCAGTGACCCAAGTATGCCTCACTTCATCTGTCTCTGAGGAGCAATTGGGCTAAAGTGAGCCAAATGTGTTTTTTTCCTGAGCTCCCAGCTAATCTGCCCTAGGGGGAAAGTCTGGGCCTTACTGGGGCTGGGTGGCTGAGGAGCCATCTCCCCCAGTTTAGGGAGACCTTCAAAGGCTTGGCTCAGGAAGGGAATTTGGCAGCAGTGCTAAGGCTACAAAAACACAGTTCTTTCTTTGTTTCTTCACTCTGGTTCAGGAGGTCTCCTGTCTTCTCTGGGAAGGATAATGGAGGGTCATTGGGTACCACCTCTGCCTCTCTGAATCAAGAGCAGAGCAAATGGCTGGAGTCAGGAGCTTGCTTGGCTAGTCTGTCATACAGAGGTTGTTGGTAACCTTGTGAACGCTGTGCCCTGGTGCCTTACACTGACCTCTCCCTAGAATTCACACGGGAAGCTGACCTGAGTTCTCTTCTTTCCTATTCTCACAGTGGATCTGCAATGAATGTAGTATTCACTGAAGATGAAATGAAGAAGTTCTTAGCAGAAGCCACCAGAGTCTCTCAGGTACCTCCTGTGCTGCCACCTCTTTTTGTGTTTCCCTTATTTATTTCATCTCTACTGTGTTTTCAATCTCTTTGTTTCTTTATTGTGTCTTCCTCACTCTTTCCTTTCCTTGCTTGGGGAAGAGTCCCTGAGTTTGAGCCCTCTGTTCCCTGATAGGCTCCCTAACTTGGGAGCATGTGCAAACATCCTTACTGACCCCACCAGGGTGCCTGCATGGAGTAGGAACAGCAGGCACATTCCTGACCAGTTAATTATGTAAATAGATCTATGCCACTGAGCTCAACCCTTCCAGGCTTGCCAGTGGCAGGTTATGCCACCCAGCATAGAACTGGTAGCATCTTTCACTCACTTTCTGAATTGTCTGGCTTCTTTGAACAACTTAAAACTTCATCTTGGCATCTCTCCTGAAGGTTTTTTTCCTCTTTTTCTTTTTTTTTTTTCTTTTTTTTTTTTTTTTTTTTAATGGTCACTGTTCAGAACAGGGCTGTGGCACCATGAACACTGCTGTCCCAGGAATCTTGGAATTAAAAATAAATGAATCAAAGAGGAACTCCCTGAAAACACAACTGGCTATGGAAGTCAGACATATTATGGCTTTCTCAGAATTCTCAGGTGCTTAAAGCTTGAACAAGATCAAAACCATGCAATTTTAAGTGTATGAGGCAAATGGTGCAAATTTAGCTTTTCAGCAAGAAGTGGTGGAATTAAAGAGAAATACCTTTCAAAGTAATAATATCCTGAAGGATAGGTTAGTGTGATTACTATCTTTGAACAAGTTTTAGAGAGGTAGTGCCACTGTTACTTCCATCAGAAAGAATTATTTAACTAATTCTCAGAAGACTACAAGGTCAGCCTGTGGTAGTGTGCCAGGTTCTTAGCAGTGCTTAGCCTCCCAAAATGCTTCACTTCCCTCTGTGCTTCATCTGAAGTACTCTGCTTTGTGTTTATACTCACAGAAGCAGAGCAGGCAGCAGCCTAAAGCCCCATTCAGTGGGACAGGTCACTCTGTCCTGCTGCTGGGTGGCTTTGTGATGGCAGTGGGTGCCCTATAGGAGGCTGTAGCCCTGGTCAGCTTAATTTTTCACAGCTTGACTGACTTGAATTGGGCAATGCTGTTCTTTGTTTCTGAGAGCTCTCATCCCTGGTACAGGAAGCCTTGGTGGGAGTTGCATTTGTAGAATCTTGGCAATATGACATATTCCTTGGGGAAAGAGAGGGTGTTTGCATGGGATCCTTATGATATCCAGTTCTGCTACACACACAAGGCACTGCTGCTTGCTGCAAACCTGACCAGCTGCATACCATGGGTTTTTGGGTGCTCTGGTTCTGATCCTGAAGAGACTTACCCTAGATTTACATGCTATTTTTTTCCTAGTGTAGTCAGACTGCCAAGGGAAGAACTTCTTCCTCCATCCAGTATTGTGCATTGACAAAAGCTGTGGTATAGTAGAAGCCAAGCTAGCAAAAACCAAACCAGAACAGAAGTACTATGTTCTGCTTCTAATTTAGGAAGGATTTTTCAGTCTTGTCAAGGCTTTGTGGCCTGTAAGTGGTTCCAGAGAAGCTACCAGTATTAGTTGTGACTATCTTTGAGGCTTAGTTTGCTGGTTCCAGAGCTTTACCTAGTTCTGCTCCATCCAGCAGAGCTTCTCCAGGTAAAGGCCCTGACTAATTCTTGTTCTGTTGTTTTAATGACTTTGCTGTTTCAGTGTTGTGTCATTGTGGCATTTATGTTGTCAATAATGTTCAAAACTTCTAGTACAGGTTGAGACAAATTGAAGTAAACAAGGCTGTGTGCACATATAAAATCTTCTGGTGAAAAACTGCAGCAAGACAGAAAGTAATAGGACACAAGCCACTAAATTTATGAAACAGTGTAGGCTTCAGCATTGTCCTTGCCTGTGAATTTACCCTTGCACTGATAAATGGAAGGAATTATGTCTTGTAACTTTTGGAGTTGCTTGGTATTTTTTCAAGAGGAGCCTTTAAAACATGCACAAACTGTAATTTATTTCATTTTATTCTCTAATAAATAGTAGTGGATGGGACAGGTAAAATTTTGAGATACAAAGCTGGCCAGGAAGAATGCAGATCAGAGTTTTTTGGAGCAGATGTCTGGAAGAAGAAAGTATTAGAGGAGAGTGGAAGTGTGTGCTAGCATCCCAGAGACAGGCAGGAAGAAAAGGAAGGAAAACAAGGTATACCAGGGAAGGTAGTGAGAGTCAAGGATAGGTTGTTCCTGGCCAGCTATAATTAGTGGCAGCCTCTCCATGGGAGACTTAGGAAACCAGGCAGAGAAATTAGAAAGGAATGGATCAGTTGCCTAGAATGTATGACTCTAAAATAGCAAACAACCTCTCTACAAAGTCATTGAGAATGCCAAGGATCAGCTCTTTTGTGAAGCACCATGTCCAGTGAGATGGCTGGGAGGCTCAGACCAAGGAAGAATTGAAGATCTTGGAGTTAAAGACTGTCTTTGGGAAATGGGATTAGAGATCGTTGGATCCATGCATTTCTTGCTGTCTTCTTTGTGCCATGATGTCATGTAAAAGACTTTTATGGTTTTGCCCCAAATTTCCCTGTCATGGTGTTGCTATGGAGAGCTCAAACTTTTTTTTACATCAGTGGTTTTAGGGAAATCATGCCAAGCTTCCCCCATTATATCTCTGCAAAGTTCACTTATCTGTGGGAATGAGGATATTAATAGATTGGTCTTCTGATCTTTTCCTTCCAAAAGGTCCTGGGTGGTCTATCAATACTCTCTTACAAAAACTTTCTAGTTTTTTCTTATCTTTGTGGCAGGATTACCCTGTGGTACTCACTAAATTTATTGAAGATGCCCGTGAGGTGGAAATGGATGCTGTAGCCAAGGCAGGAAGAGTAAGTACTTCACTTCTCTTTAACATTAAAATGTGTTTTTTCAGGATCTGAGATCTGCGAAAATGTGTAGTTTGAATGATTTACTATAGAGTCATGGATTCATGCTGAGGAGAGTAAAGAAATAAGAATTCATCTTAGGCTCAAAACCATTGTGCTCCACCTATCTTATTGTATACATCTAACCAGTTATTTTTTAAGCATTGCTTATCCATGTAAATGAATCCTTTTGAATATAATTTTTACCACACTTGCAAATCACTGGATTCAGAAATTACTTTCATCAAAAATTTTGTTATGGGTTATGGAATTATCACAATTATTCAGGTTTTTTTACAGCTTTACCTTGCCTTTCATTACTCAGGAAATGCAAAAAAATCACAAGCTTCTTAATTAACAGGCATGTTATTTTTTCAATCCTAATTTTTATCCAGCAGACACGATCACTCTTTTGGTATTAAGGTCATGTGCCTTGATGCAGTTGATTCAGTTTAAATCCTTAGGCCTGGATTTCTTCTGGTTTTTTTTTTTCTCCATGATAAAACACCACAAAAGAGTGGGGGTAAAATAACATACCAGTGATGTTAATTCATGCTTGTTCCTGTTGGGGAATGGCAACATTTTTGTGTTCTGGCAAGCAGAACTTAGAAATGTGGTTTAAAGCCTCCTTAGCTTTTACCTTCTGAGCCCATATTTGTTAGAGAGAGGAGAAAAGCCTCAGGATCTCCAGCCTGTGGTAGGTTTTATCATGTTCATGATTTGCTTAACCATGGTAGAAAGACACTGACATGGTCTCCTCCTAGTGTCTGCTTCAGGCCTATTCTCCTCAAAATCTTGGGGGAAATTCATGTTTTGTTCCCCCACCATCTGTATCCTTTTTCAGATACAGTTCTGTTCAGGAGGCTGGGCTGTGCTGGGGACAAAGGAACAGTTTGTGGGACAGTGAAATGACTGAGTGCTCTCTCATTGCTGTGTGCAGGTTATTTCACATGCTATTTCAGAGCACGTGGAGAATGCAGGCGTTCACTCAGGAGATGCTACCCTCGTGTTCCCCACACAGACCATCAGCCAGGGAGCCTTGGAGAAGGTATGTGTTGCACTAGCACTGAAAAGAGAAAAGGAAATGAGGGTTTGGATCTGCTTTCCCTCCATCACCAGTGGAGAAATCAAATCACCAATGATTTTTTAAGGCCACTGTGGTATGTGCAAGTGAAGGATGTCAGGGTGCCCCTGTGATTAGCTTGATTATCTGGAGTGTGTCCCCATAATTTAAGCAGTAGATGTGCACACTTTTCCACCCATAGGACTGTTTTGTTTCCTTGGTTTAGAACCAGCTTCTGTAGCAGTAGACTATTGTTTAATTCATACATATGCTATAGTTCTCTTTCCACTTCCTTTACTCCCACAATCCTTAAATGATTATGTCAGATGTATGACTTTCTAGCTGCCTGCTTTTCCAAAAATAATATCAGGATGAATAAACCTCAGCTAATCTTGATTTTTTTTCCTCTTTCAAGAATAAACCTTGTGATAACCAGTTAGTTGTTAAGATGCATTTTTAAAATGAAATGTGCCATGCCTCATGATGTCATCCTGTTAAGGGTTTGCTTGGAAGCCTGCAAAAGCTGTAATGCAATGATCTGTGCTCCAGCTCTGTTTCCAAGAATGTCCAAAGCCCTGTTTCTGAAAATAGTCATCTCCTGGAGCAAAGCTATTCAAACCCTTGTATTGACACACCTGGGAAATAAGACTTTCCTCCCAGTTTGTTCTGGGGTGCATCTGCTCAGACACCTCCCATGGATCTGTGATGGGACAGGCATGTTGGGGAAAGACTTTTGGGACACTTAAAAAACTGATTAGTTATTCTCAAATAACAAAACATTATTCATTATGTCACCAAGAAAGGTATAAAGATTCCAGTGTGCAGTGTAGGAATTGCTGCAGGGCAAAGCTTTGATTCTCTGTTTTTCTCCTTCTCCTCTCTGCTTTCTCACACACACAAGAAACTGATTTTTACTTCTGCCCTCAAAAGGCACTTCAGTCTCTAGGTTACTAGGGAAATTAAACATGTTTGCTTCTGAAATACTGCTATTGCCAAAATGTGGGTATAGAGAAAAAACAGGGCAGAGAGAGATGATGTTTAAAGAAATCCACAAGTCTAGTGAATTATTGCCATGATACTCTCTATTTTGTGGAACCTTATTATTTATTCTATATACACACATTTACACTTTTTAAATTTGTTTTTTTTATAGGTAAAAGCTGCTACAAAAAAGATTGCAAAGGCCTTTGCCATCTCTGGTCCATTCAATATCCAGTTCTTGGTGCAAGGCAACAATGTCCTGGTAAGAGCTGTTGTGAGTATGGCAGGGCCTGTGCTGTGCTGAGGTTTGTGTGTCCTGCAGCTCTGCTGTGGGCATTGTGGCAGTGGCAGCCAGGGCAAATAACCTGCCTTGTCAGAGGGTGTGGGCTTGCCTGTGCCACCCCTCATCACACAGCTCTCACTGCCTGTGTGGCAGAGAGCATCCTCCTCTGCATTCACACTGAGGGTGAAGAGAGTCTGCTTGTTTTGTCTGTCAGCTTTGTTTCACTGGGAGCTGCTGTCCTTCCCAAAATTATCAGTTTGGAATAGGTTGGGACAGCACTGGGACCTGCACCTCATCCTATGTACTGGATATCATGGATTTTAGATCTCTGATATCCTCTCTCATCTTCAGCTATTTTGATGTTAAATTAAGCCTTCAAAGGGATTGAAAAGACAGCAAGACAATGTAAGTGTTTAAACCTTTACTTAGAAGCCATTAGGATGGTTATCTGAATAGTCCTGGTAGTTATTAGTAACAGAAGTACAGCAGCTGTCTGACCCTGTCTGGGTAACAGTTGGCTTTCTGTTGCTAATGGAAGGTCAGAGGAATGTGGACAGAGTATGACTGAAAAAACAGTAAATAGGAAGGAAACTTGACAGGAAACAGAAGAGATGCATTATTGGTGAAAATTCCTGTTTGGGCTATGAGTTGAGCAAAATGCACTTACTGTTCTTCACCTTTTCTCTGTTTCACACATGGTTATTCAGAAACTCCACAGAGGCAGAGAACAGAGTTTTTCCTTCCTTGCTCTCCCACAGCTGTGCTTGTCTTTCTCTGTAAAGCCCCTCTCTTTTCAGTTTTACCTTAACTTACTTATTCTTATCCTCTGTCTCTCCATTCTCACAGCAACTCCTCTTCTGCTCTTGAACTCCAAGGTGGCTTCTCAGCACGTTGAAAAACTTCTTTGTAACTTTCTTGCCTGGTTGGATGACTTCCAAATGTGAGTGAGGGAAGTCAGGAAGGATAGTCCAGTCATTCAGGAAGTGCCATTGCCATGGAAAAAGAACAGGTTGGACTTCTAGAGGTTGTACCTAATACCTGTGCATATGTTTCCATGCCTCTTGTACATTAACTTAGGATATAGTACAGCACATTTTCAAGTGAACTTTGCCTTTCCTTCAGTTTTAATATTCAGCCAATAGAGATGGATCTCAGCTGAAGAACATCAGGGTGCTTGTATCTCAGGCTGGTCATTTCCCATCCCTCATCTCTGTTTTCATAATGATCCAAATTTCTGTGTTTCTTATTTGACAATCTGAAGATCATCACTGCCAAGAGGACTCAGGGCTGATTTCAAAAAATATGAATTGATCTATTTCTTCCCTGGACAGTCCCTGATCCTGGTATTTATCTTTTTTTAATTCCACCAGGTGATAGAGTGCAACTTGCGGGCTTCACGCTCCTTCCCCTTTGTATCCAAGACTCTGGGTGTGGACTTCATTGATGTGGCCACCAAAGTGATGATTGGAGAACAGGTTAATGAGTCATCCCTCCCCTCAATGGAACATCCCATTTTTCCATCCACATATGTTGGGATTAAGGTATGGTTTCCAAAAGAACAACAAAAACCTCATCACAGAGCCAGAACATTGCACATTAATATACCATTAGTACTTTAATGCCCACAAAGAACAATATACTCACTGGCCAAAGGCAAAATTGACCTTTTGTATCTTCTGTCAAGATAATCTATTTGGAAACTTTAGAGAAAAATCAGAAGAAAATTATCCAGTGAAACCAAATCTTCCTTTATGTTTAGCTTCTGACCTACTCTGAATCCTGTTTATGGGCTGCATAATAAATTTACACTTGCAGAGTTGAACACTGAAGTTCAGGCTGTTTCATAATACTATGTAATACACATGTGGACATGCACAACTTGGTGTTGTGAGTGCCCCCCAGATTTTATCTGCAGGATCTGGGACATGGGCTGTCAAATGCACATAATCCCCTTTATATTCACCACCAGTTAAAACTGGGGTGAAAGTCTTGCATCCTTTGGTTTCAGTAAGGTCAGAGTTTTACTCTTTATAATTACTAAGTTTGTATAGGACCCAACATAATAAAGTGTACTGTAGATATTTCTGAAGGCTGAGTGGAAGAAAAAAAAATTATTTGAAGCTCCTAATCATAAAAATCTAGAACAGTAATGCAGAAAATCCAAGGGATAATGAGAATTGTTTATACAGAAACTTCCAAGCTTTAATAGTGAAATCATATCAAGTGAAAACTGAAGAAGCAGAAAACAACCAACATCTTTCTACTAATAAAATGTTCAGACCTATTAAAATGAAAGCCAAATCTGTGTCCCAAGCCAGACAGTCTAAATGTAGTTTTACATTTTATTTTGATGCAACAGATAGGCATTATCTGTGATTATCTGTGAAATTCAAACTTGAGACTTTTTTTTTTTTTTTGTGAGTCTAATTTATTTTTATAAACTTCTACTATTTAGACCTGAGGCTTCTGCACTGTTGTTAGCTAAACTGTCCTGAGTTTTTTCACTCCTGGGAATGCTGGCTACAGAGTGGAAAACCCAGCTTTTTTCTTGAAAACTTCCCTACAAAGCTTTTTATACTGCTTGTGTTCTGTGTGGATTTGTCAAATGTAAATACCTGCTAACACCTTTGGAAATGCTAGACTTTGAAAAATATTCCAGTTTAGCCTGTTTGTTGTTATTCATGCATCATATTTTCTATTCCCTTACAATTTATTGCTAGTAGTATTTGGATGGAGACAGGATCTTGTTTCTTCAGCAGTTCTTAAAAGAGGATATGAAACTTTCTTCTTCTTTCTCAACAGAGCTGCTCCTCTGTGGATTAGAGTACCACTGTTTAGGCTTTAGTGACTGAAATACTGTCTCACCATGTTTGCTTCCAGACTGGTGCAAGTATCAGGGCCTGACCAAGATTAAATCCTGGGCAGAGAATGACTGACTAAGTTTTAAATAGGGTTTAGTTGCAGTGCCAGAGTCTGCTCCTGGTGATGCATTTTCATGGTCATGGCAGATAAAAATTAGGGAGCTGGGAGAAGGCTTTGCTGCTTGTTACCTTTTAAGACAATGTACATTAAAACAATCCACTTTAACTGCCATAGCTCAGCTTCAGTTGGCCACTGTAAAAATTTTCTCTTTACTTACAGTGGAAACAAAACTGATCTAAAAGTCTCAAAGACATGTGACATTTTTTGAGAAAGGTTTTGAACTTCTCCTGTCTCATTTTAACTGGTCATTGCTATGTGTCAGGAAGCAGCAGCTGTCTTGTCTTCAGTGTTACCCTTGCAGACCTCCAGGGACAGAATTATAGCTTCAAATTTAAAAACAGATTAATTTTTAAGCAGAAATCTTGCTGCCTTTATGCAAATACCATTAGTAGTTTAAGATGTGGAGAAGCTCTACAGAAAATTACTTGGTAGTAGTAAATTTGTTCCATGTTTGTTACATATGGCCATTGGTTCTTTAACAGACTTTCTTTTCCTCCCTCCATGTTTCTTATTTTAAGATAAAATTAGACAAGAGAACTCAGAGAGTGCTGTGATCTAAGTCCTCCTGTAATAATAAAGTAATAATCATCATCATCATCATGGATCTTAAAATTAGCATACAGAAGAAAAAAAATTACAAGCATGTATTTCTGGATGTGGGGGAGAGGGAAAATACAAAAATAATTTGCAAAGTTTCATTTTTTTCACACCAAAAAAAAGTGCATTCTTGAGGAATAGTTTTATTTCTGCAAATGAAACATTTCATGGAGAACAGCATTCTCTGAAAAACCAACTGGATTCACATAGTATCTCTCCTTGTTCCACGAATTAAGTGCTTCATATCCTTTTTGTTTAAAAATGTGCCCTTAAAATCATACTTCTAGTGTGCTACCACTGATTGAAAATCTACTACTGGAATGTGAGCAGAATGCAAGAGTTAGATGATTGATTTATTGGTGGAATACGTGGGTTTTTTTCCAGTCCATCCTCAAGATGCTGAGGGAACTACTTTGCCAAATACTCCTTTATTATCAGCCTTGACCCCTGCTTTTTTTTTTTGGATAAATTCATGTCTCTTTCTGTCACTTCCAAGCACTGCTGGAATTTTTATATTTTTTTTAAATTAATCAATTTTTATTTTTTCTCCCTCCTTCCTCTTTCTTCCACCAGGCCCCAATGTTTTCCTGGTCCAGGCTGAGAGATGCTGACCCAGTTCTCCGATGTGAAATGGCCTCTACTGGGGAGGTATTGTTTAGTTTTGTGGTTTGTTTTTTTAAACCAAGTTGATTTTAAACATAATGAATCTTTGAAAGTGATGTTATTACTGCCTGAATCATGATGGCATCTGTAGATTCTTCAGAAAATTGAAAACATCTTTCTTAGCTGTAATGTCCTGGAAAACTCAGTTTTTTCAGCCACTGGATGTCCCTCTTTCCCTGCATGTCAGCTCCCTGAGCTGGACCTGGTCTGTGTGACAGCCTGAAATGAGTTTATCTGAGAGCTGATGTGTTCTGGGAGACTGTTTTGTGAATTGTGTGCTTCTGGACAGACAAGTGGTTACAGCTCCCAACCCCCACGGACTTGTGGCAGCAGCGACATGGACACTCCAGGGCATGAGTGGTAGGTCTTGGGATGTGCCAGGTGCTTAAAGGCAGCAAAAATGTGTGGTATTTAATGTTGCCTGGTAACCATCAAGGCATGTCCCGAGGTGTAAAAAGAGACAATAAAATGTGGTGGCTGCAGGGAGTGTGGGCAGGATTAGCTTGGGCAGCTTTCCTCACTCTTTGTGCAGGCCGGCTGTGAGGTGCTGCTAGAATGTCTGCTGGTGTGGTTCTGGCATGCTGTGAGGGCACAGGACTGGGCATCTTCCTGCCCAGGGTCAGCACCCTCACCCTGACAGGCACAGGTTTCCATCCATGTCACCTAAAGTGACACAGACTCATGTAGAGTAAAGGGTTTCTTTATGAGTTATTGCTGAGCTGTCAAGGGCATCCAAAGATACACCCAAGTGGTCCTTAAATTTTGTGTGATCTGTTACTTCTAGAATGAGTTCTACTAACAAAAACTTATTCTGGGCCAGAACACCCTCTTGGGAAGTGATCAAATACTGAGGCAATTTGATTAGACTTAACTCTGCTGTACCATCACTAGGCAGGTGGCAGAGCCTGAGCTGCTCCATTGAATGTGAGCTCAGGTATGTCTGCAGGAGCTGTTTTCGTTAGGAAATACTTGCCATGCTAGTATGAAAAAGTACTCTACCCAGATACAAAGTAAGAACAGCCTTAGGTCTCCTACATCTCTCCAGAATTACTTTATTTTACTCTCCATAATGTGCTGGAAATCAGTATTGTGGAAGATTTCCTTTCAGTGTAGTTAATGGACAAAAAAGTCAAGTGACTTCTGTGACTTCCTGATTTTCAGAACACAATTGAGTGCACAGACAACCTCCTTGGCAGAAAAAGAATAAATACGTAACTAGGGACAAGAATTATTTTTCTGGGCTTTATACAGAGTTAGAGATTACCATGGTCATAAAAGAGGGATTATTAACTTTTATGAGTTGGAAAGATCTATATTCACAAATACCATAAAGTGTGACAGTTATGGAAGTCTTTCTTATAGTGAAGTAAGGATAATAACTTGCTTTGGGTAAAATGCTCAGTTATTCTTCACAGACATTTTTCACACACATGGCTTGATCTGGGCTTGAATTTGTCACATCTGTCTGGCAGAGATTTATTTTGCTGTGAGCCCTGGTTCCCACAACAGGAGAAGAAGGGGGTCCCTTTGAGTGTTGTGGCTGTGGACCATGCCATAATAATAAAGCTCTCCTGGAAGGCAGGAGAGCCTACAAGGCAGGGTCTGACTGTCACCCTAACAAGCCCAGTATGTACATAGAATATAGATACACTTGTTTCATGTTGTCATGACTTTTTTTAATCCCTTCCTTTGTGGGATTTTTGTTTGTTTAGTTCTTTTTTTTTTTACTTCAACAGATCTGGCAAATCATCATTTATTCTTCTTTCATGAAATACTGGTTTCTGCTCACCATGGTAACAGTGAGACCATGAATGTGAGCGCTCACTCTGGGATGGGAAGGACCATAAGAGGAAAATGGGAGAGCAATTCTCAATCAGCCCCTTTATCTCATCTGTATATGTTGGTAGATTTGTTATTTCAAAGAGAAAAATCAGTGACAGGTCCTGCTTCTGATTGTTTTTCAACAAGTGTGGAGCTGACCAGAAAAAGTGAAGGTTGATTGGTTGTTTTTTTTTTTTTTCTTTTTAAACTTTTACAAAAGCTCACATATTCCTCTTTTTGTCACCAGAATTCCAAATTTTGGTTAGGAATGCAGTTCAGCTGTTTCAGAAGGTTGTTATCATATGACAGTCTGTAAGCTCCACATCCAGTTCTGAATGCTGGAGAACTGCTGAATGATTCTTACTGGTTTCTTCCTCAACTATTTCTTCATATAAAATAAATTATTATGAATTACCCTGATTGCTGTGTTCTTTTCTTAAGTAAATTCTAAAATTTTACTTGAACTTTGTTAATCTCTGGACTTCTAATGGAAAAGCATCTTTACATCCTGTGGTTTTCCTTCACAAGAAATGCCAGGAATACACCAGAGCACAAGCTCTGCCTTACTGTGGTTTGCAGGCACACAGAGAAACAACTCTCACTGGTGTCTAAGCCTTCTATAATGTTAAATAATTTGCAGTGCAATCCCAAATATTGGAGCAGAGGCTGTGTACAGCATCCCAATAACTTAGAAGAATCAATTGTTACTCCTCAGTGAGCTGTTTCAAACTAAAGCATTGCTTATTTCTTCATTATTGCTTCATTTAAAGTGATTTTCTGATTTACTTCCTGTTCCCCATGCCTGCAGACTCCAGGCAAAAGCAGTCTGACTTCTTTAAGCAGAAACAAAAGAGCCTAGTTGAAAATGTCATTCCTGTTTCTTTTTAAGGCAATGTTTTGGGGTTGTTTTTGGTTTTCCCCTCATGCTGCCTTCTTTGTTCCTTTCTGCAGGTTGCATGCTTTGGGGAGGACATGTACAGTGCCTTCCAGAAGGCTCTGCTTGCCACAGGGTTTACATTTCCTAAGGAAGGAATTTTGATTGGAATCCAGGTGAGTCCTAAAAATCAAAGCTGAGAAAGGACCAACACAGAAGAACTAAGTAGCTTTTGCCTTGCTTTCATTCCTGTGGCTTTATGGCTTAAATTTGTTTCTCTGCATTTCATCTTGAAGTGCAGTAAGAGAGCAAGGAGCAAACACCATGGAGAGATCTTTACTGGATTCAATAAGGCTGGTCTGGTGGGTTTTCCCTCTGTCTCCTGGTAGTTTGTACTGGGAAGTGCAGAAGTTTGCAGTAGGAAACCCCCAGGGATTGCTGCAAGCAGAGATTTGGGATCAGAGAGCTCTAAGACATGTTTCTGGGGGAGCAAAGGCTGTTGATGGTCAGTTCAGAGAAACATCCCAACCAGAACCCAGAGCTCCCTCTGTGCTCCTGCCCTGGCCATGCTGCTTTACAGATGAATTCCCTTCATCTGTGCATGCCTCTTGCCCTTTTCAAACTGGCTCCCCTCCAACCCTCCCAAACAGGGAGGCAATTTCCATGCTGCAAAGTTGGATCTGCTAAGCTTTCCCCATGAGGGCACACCTTCAGCAGAGTTGTAGCATCAATGACAGTGCAGAAGAGCTGATGTTGCTGGGGTGTTGTGGGCTGGTTGTTGGAGTTATGCTGTTGGGCCATGAGGCCTCCCCAGGTATGGCACTGTCACATCCCTCTCCTCACTGGAGTCACAATGGGAATGTGCTTCAGTGCTGTGGGGTGAGGAGTTAGAGGACATCAGTCTGTCACCAAAACTGCTGCAATAGAAGAAACTCTTCATCTTTTAAGTGTTAGAGAATCAAGCATTACTTTTATTCTGGCCAGGATGTGCAATAGAAATCATTCCATCCACATTTGTCCAGGTTGTGCAGTGGAAATCATTGCATCACACAGAGTTCTTTACCAGATGTTTCACATATTTATACATAAAAAACCCTAAGAAATTCTTGTTCATTGGTTCTACATGACACAATTCTTAGTATTTGGTCTTCTATTGGTTATTGATCCCTTCACCTTTGACGCTAATATGGTTCTCATTCTTTGGTTCTCTTATCAGTCCTTTTCCAGACCAGGTATCTCCAGCCACACCAGGGGGTAATGTCTATTAATATCCATTTATCTCCTCTGTACCTTCTGGCTACTTCCAATCTGTAGGTGTTACACTCTCAGAGTCTAAGAATCTTCTTTTTGTTGATTGAAGCCCATCAGATCTCACACAGTGAAACTCAAACCATCAGTGAACAGTCTTTTGAAGAGAAACCCTAATTCCCCACCCCCTTGTCAAAGGCAGACAAACCCCTGACTAAAGTTACTTTAAAAATTTAAAAGTGGTATCACTTCCAGCAAGTCTTCACCCTTTTCTGCCCCCCACTTTTCTGCCATCAATCCTTTCTTTGTTTGATGACTGTGCACAGCTGATATAGTTCCCTACCCTGCAGCTTCTGTGACCCAGAAGTAGCTCAGAAAGGAAGAGCCAATGCTACATTTTTGTAGTGATGTTTCTGGTTTCCACACTTTGCCAGATCTCCTCTAAGAGATTGCCTCTTGGACACAGATTCTGCAGGTCCCCTGACTCCATGGTAGACTAGAGCTCAGACTTTAGGGTTTCATCTCTGAAAGTTGCTCTGTGTGACAGAAAATTTAAGTGATGTTATTATGGGAATGCTCTGCAAAGAGCCTTTGTGTGAGGAAGTTCCTGATGGGTTTGCTTTAGGAACAGCCCTGCCCCTTTCACAGGCCTGGATCAGTAAGGAGGTTGTATGTTCCATGATGAACAGGGAGCTAGGCAGAAAAACAAAAAAAAGTCTTGGTTCTTTATCAAGGAATAGTTACTGACTGCATAAGGTGCCAAAATCGGAGACACTTGTAAATTTTGGGATATATGTATGTTCCTCAAAAATTCATATGCTGCCAATACAACTAGAACATTCTTGGGCCCCATAAAACCATCTGATTGCCTCCTGCCATTTTCACACTGTGCTTGCAATAAGCTTATGGCCTACATGATTGCACAAAGCTGATAAAACAAAACCATAGAATAGATTAATTTTCCTGTCAGACAACTGGGGTGTGAAAAATGTCTTTGGCTGTTTGTGCCAGCAGAGAATGTGAAGGAAGTGTGTGAAAAGTGGCCAGAAAGGAACATGACTTGTGCTAACACAGATTACTGCAGAGTCCTTAAATGTCATATACACACACATCTGAGGATGGAAGCAGTTGGTCTAAGTTACCTCTAATTAGCAGAAAAATTGTTTGCTACTTAGACAAAGTTTAAAAATTCAGTATGAAACTGTGGTGGCTGGTGAGCCTATGATACAAGGGACAAAGAGAGTCTGCTGGTGAGGCAGTCCCTAGTACCAAAAGAACCTCCCCAGGTTAGGGTGACCAGAAAGGCTTCCCCCAGGAAGGACATGTTAATGTCCCCCAGTTCTGCTTCCCTGGTTGGCCACTGGCCTTTCCACCCCATTGTTACCTCCTGTGTTCCTGCCCTAGAAGGTTCTCCACTCCAAGTTTCCCTAAAGGCCCTTGCCCCTCACCACTCCCCCAGAGTTTCCCCAGTCCTGCCTGTGTACCACCCCTGTGCCCTCAGACCATTGGTCTCAATCTGCTCCCATACTTAAACCTGAGATTTCCATTGTTGTCTTTGTCCCTGGACTTCCTCTTTGTGTGACTGCAACAAACCTTCATCCATGGAACTCTTCATGGAGACCCTTCCTGCCCCTTTGGCATCCACTCAAGTTACTGGAGCTGTCTGTGGGTGGGTGCCCATGGGTGTGAGGGTGTGGTGGTCCTGCCAAGCAGCTTCACTGAGGAGATGCTTTTGGAAGATCACAGCACCTCACCCTCTGGCACAGCCACTGCAGGCGCCCACCTTGCAATGTGAAACTCTGGGAAGTTGTCTGTATGTCTACTGTATATACTGCATATTTAAAAACAACATTTAAAAATGGAGAAAAGCAAAGCCAGGAGGAGAAAAAAGGAGAGAGGCTAGTGTTTAAAATTTAAGGTGTGTTTTCTGGATAGCAGCAAAAGGGGAATGGGCAGAAAAACGTAATTTTAGCTATAGAAAGCATTTATGTAAGTTTTGTGTCAGTAGCTGTTAAACTGAGTCAAATGTTCTTTGTGCAAAGGTGTTAAGAAAAAAAGAAGGGAAAAAGAAAAGATAAAACAAAGCTGAAAGCTCAACTCCACAAACCTTTTAATATTAAGAAGATTCTGTCCTTTTTAATGAGTGATTTACAGTCCATTTTCTCACAAAAGAAACTTGAAAACAATAGATCAATTACTTAAAGGTCACTCTGCATGTCAGCATATTTCTTCTATAATTAAACAACAAATCAAGAACATAAAGTCAGTTCTAAGAACCAGGTATTGCCCTCTCCCCAATCTGGAGATTGTTACCTGCGTATTTTTCAATGGTCTGCTTTGAAACAGAAGGGAAGTAAAGTCCTGTGAGAAGGGAAGGTTGAAATGTTGACCTTCACCTGACATGTAGACTGTGAGTGATCTTCTCTGAGTATTTGGCTGGACAAAAGGGTAGCTCCTCACTGCAGAAACAAGAGGCACAAGGAATGAGGCATCAGGTGGGCTGTAAACACTAGCAACTGTTCTTGTTTCAATCACAAATGTGAACCCACCTGCCTCAAACAGACAGATTTGTTGGGGTATCCTCAGAGGGAAGTCTCAGAAGGACAGATACCAGATAACCTCTCTTGACCATCACTGAGTGTTTTCAAACTACAGGATGATTTCTGTGACCTGTTCTAGTGCTCTGGGGGCTGATTATTGTTGGGAGTGTGTGCACAAACCCCTTTGGCTGTCTCCAAGGTGCTGTGGTTCACCTACAGTGGATGGTGAACTCAAAGCACACCCCAATTTTTAAGGCTTCATTGCTTCATGACTAGCACCTTGCTCTGATTTTTAGTCTGGGTTTTTATCTCTTGCAGAGAGAGAAATAAGAAGCAAAATGGTTTTGAATTCAGCTTCTCTGCAAAGCAGCTAGGTTCACATTTCAGTGATTTGGTATGCTGCACATTTCTGCTTTTGCTGCTAATCATGTTGAGGTGAGAGGACACTGCCTTCTTGAAGGTGAAAGTCAAATGGATATAGTTGACAGGAGCAGAGGGGGAGATCTTGGTTTCCTTGCAAATGTTTCTGGGGTGTTCTGCAAATCAAGAGTCAAATGGTTGTGCTGTGATCTGCAGTCCAAATGAGCCCAGTATGCCCAGGCAATGAACTCACCTGGTTGGGGAGCTTCCAGGCTGGTGTGCAGCTCCAGTGGTAATCCTCCTGGTGCCATGCCCAGCTGTGGATAACCAAGTCATCATCCCCAGGGGCAGGCAGGTGGATGCTCCCTGATGTCCAGGGGACAGCACAAGGCAGGCTGGGCAGCTGGTGAGGTCTGTGAGTTGTTCCTCTGCACAGGTCAGGGATCCCCAGGATCTGAGCGGTCTGATGCTCTCCCACGGTAGATGGAGTACAATTTCCATGTTAGACAAATGAATCTTTGCTAGTTTAGGCAAGCTGATAACCTGCTTCTTTCCACAATCTGGAGAAATCTATGATGCTGAAACCCTGAGTCTGCCATTAAATAATTTTTATTTTATGCCAAAGGAATTGAAAAGCTAGGGTTATTTTTCTTTCCTGACTAGGCTATTCAGTGTAATCTCTGGGATGGAGTGCATCTGTTTTACATCTATGCTGGTGACCACAAGATATGGAAAGCATTGATAGAGTATTTTATTTTTGCATCCTGGCATTCCAAGTCTGTGGTATCAAGGTAACTTACTGCCTTGGTTCCTTATATGCCAGAATTTTTGCATCCTCCACTGTGGATTTGGTTACAGAATTCAAGATTATCACAGGAGATGAGTTGGCTTCATTTTGAGCTGGATCTCAGTGAGAGCTGATGTAGCTGTATTGAATGAACTGAGGATGTAGCCCTTTACAAATAGCAAGGCTTGATGGCAAGCATGAGGGGTTATAAGAAATTGAACTTTTCCGATAAAGGAAAAAAATGCAATTCTCCTACAACAAATACCTTTCACTAAGTAAATCTGCTTGTACTTTTCACCTTTAGTAACTAATGGTTTCTTACACAGGTTATTTCAGCCACCTTGTAAATCTGAGGCTGCCCCGATGCAAGCTGACAGCTGTAATTTCTTTTCATAGAGAGGCTGTTTTGTGTGTCACAAATGTTCAGTACATGTTTGACAGAAATTTATAATACTATTGTGAAAGCAAACACCCCTGACCAGAAGGCAGAACCATTCTCTCTGACTGGGAAGCTGCCAACCCTGTCACATTGTATATTTATATTTTCCAGTTAATGTACAGAAGAAGACAGCTTTCAGAATGAGGTTCTTTCTAGGGTGCTCAGAAAAAAACCCCTGTTTACTCCTTTTCTTCTTAGGAAATTGTTGACCCTTCAGGATATTGCTCTCTCATCCATAAAGGTTAAACTATCAGTAGCTCCACCAGGAATAAGGGAGCTTGTAATAATCTTACTTGCAAGTGGCCAGACCAGGCTAAGGTTAAAACCAAGGTTTGGCTTGCCTTGGCAGTGGGGAGGGCATGTGTTGCATCTGATCTTTGCATTGCTGTTCCTTCAACATCCCAAAGATACTTGGGCTGATACTTTTGCTCACCTGTTACTCTAAAATGGCTTGTTCAAGTGCAGATAAGACAACAGGAGGTTGTCTTATCTTTCTAAATGATGTTGGATCTGGGTATGCATTATAAGATAATCTTTCAAAGGTGCTGTGAGTCAGGCATTCAGGTTGTCATGGGAGTCTCCTGACTCCATTTCCACATGCCCATGGGACTTAGAAATGAACTCACACGTGCACAAGCTCTTATTTGTGTGAAGGTGCAAAGAGTATTCAAAGGCAGCCCAAAGCCCATCCATATGTTACCTGCCAGAAGAGAAAGCAAATGTTTGTGCAATAATTGCAAAGATACTTAATTAAGAGCTGAGGAGACTCTGGTTGTTGTATTTGAGAACGCAGTTGCCCAGATATTTAATATACAGTAGTAAATCTTTGGTGGTTGCAGTCTGACAGTATGGGAACATTTACTGTGGTGTAACAAAATATGTCTTAGCTGGGAGTGACTTGGGCTTCAGGATCCAGATAGTTGTCTTGGGAATGATGCTGTACGTGCACGTGCAGACATTTCTGTCCATACACACACTCAGCACAGTGTGGAGGAGCTTCATGTTGCCCAACAATGTATTGTTTCCAAATCCTAGCTTTGGTGCTATATATAAAAAATTTCCTTTTTCAGAAGTCCTTCCGCCCCAGATTCCTCAGTGTAGCAGAACTACTGCATGAGCAAGGCTTCAAGGTAGGTGGTTCCACTTAGTTAAAGCTAGAGAGCTTTCAAAATCTGAAATATACTCAGCCTGCTACAGGAACATTGGAGTTTCTTTGGAGAAAAAGCAGTATTTTTAATGTACAACAGGGATTTTCAGCTGAGTCATCCATAAAGTCAGCAGGTACCACCCAATTAAAAGTTTTTATGATTGTGTAATTGAACATATGGGTCTGTTGTGAGGGCAGGAACAACCCTGGCTCTGCTATCAGCCTGCAGCTGAGATGGACATTATACACTCCTCCAACATCTCCAAGAAACAAAAATGCCAATACAATGCCACGTATGGCAGGAGACAAGGGAGGGAAAACCTTTTGTGTGGAGAATATCTGTTTGGTGCTACATTTTCAGTGATACAAGCTGCAGACACATGAACTTTTTGAGGTTTACATCACTCTAGTAACTTCTCTGTATCATTTCACATCCAAATCTCTCTCTAAAAGCAACACAACCACAGAAGATTGGTGAGAATTCTACTTTTCAAAACTTAGTGCAAGGCATTAAAAAGAAAAAAAAGTGGCAAAAAAAATTACAAGTGATTGAACTTAACCCCTATTGAAAGTCACAGGGATTTAGGTTTTCCTAAGCCACTTCACTGCTTCTGGAAGTACTACTACCATTCCCTGACTATCATCCATCAGGAAATCACAGATAATAGAAAGCTGGGAAGGTTGTTCTGTTCTCTGCGTGTCTCTCTGTATGGAGAGACACCCTTGTTATGAAAAATGTCCTCCAAAATTAGCTCTGACAACAAGGCTGTGTGTTGGGTCAGGCCCACAAAAGTTCAATGAAAAGTTTTGGTATTGTGAAGTACACAGTAAATAACCCTTTTATTTTCCTGTGACAGCTTTATGCCACAGAAGCAACCTCAGCCTGGCTCAATGCTAATGGGATCCCAGCAAATCCTGTGGCATGGCCATCTCAGGAAAGCCAGAGTCTGAGCCTCCCTGCAGTCAGGAGGTAAGAGTAACACCTTGTCAAATTTGTGTTTACAATCCAGGACAGCAAATGCAAGGGGCAAATTGATGGTCCTATTGAGAGCAACCATAAGGATTTAATGGGACTTTGGATTAAATCCAAAAGTTCTGCTTTATCTGGTTCTGTCTTGAATTGCCACAGCAGGGATGTCTCAGCTTAATGAACATCTCATTGAACAGTCCTGTTTATTATGGCTTGGATGTATTGCTCCATGTTATATTCTCATGCAAGGATACGTGAAGTCTGAATATTTAGCCTTTTAATGACAGTCAGTTATGCCTTTCCTGGAGTTGTGCTGAACTGTATCTTGGCTGAATATTGCTTTGCATCGCTGGCTAGAACTGAAATAAAGTCCAAAATCCTGAATAAGGCCTAGTGCCTTAACCCCTCAACCCATTGTTTCTTGAGCAAAGACTAAGCTCATTTAAATGACATTTTCCAATATTGTTTAGCTGCATGCCTGTGCTGTTCATCAGAGGTTTTTATTAGGAAGAACACATTGTCACACTGTCTTGTGCATTGTCTCTTCAGGCTGGTGAGGGATGGGAAGATAGATCTGGTGATTAACCTGCCCAACAACAACACCAGGTTTGTCCATGATAATTATGTGATCCGGAGGATGGCTATTGACAGTGGGATTGCTCTGCTCACTAACTTCGAGGTACTTCCCATATTGTTATTTCTCCTCTTAGACACAGGAGCCTTCAGAGCTCCCAAGCCCTTGTGACCATAGATTCCAGTCTGTTTGCACCCTCATTATCTCTGGCAAATAATGTATCTGAAAATTGTGACAACACAGTGGCTTGAATATATCTTCATTTTGCTACTATACAAAATGACATTGCTCTGAGTAAAACAAAACAAATCAAACCAACCAACTATTCAAAAAGTTCTGCAGTCCTGAGTCCTGCACTGTGCATCATTTTCACTTCACAGCAAACATCTCACATGGGCTTGCATGTAACATCTTTAAATTAGGCATGGGAAGTGCTTTTTAGTGGAATATGTTCCTGGTATGGTCCTTTAACCTTACAGCAGGATGTAGGTGGGCTTTCTTGAATGATCCTTGGGGCAATCCAGTTCAGAAGTGCCATCCAAGTGGAATTGCTGCCTGTCCTGTTGTAGTCCCCAGTTGCCAGTCATGGATTTGTAGCCCCTGACAAACCTCTTTCACACCTGATGGGGGAAAGATATTTGGTAATGCAAAGTGGAACTCCTGCTGCCAGCAGTACCATGCCTTCCTTTGTAAGTGGCTTTGCCTGTCACAAAAGCACCTCATCTGGCTCTCATTAAGCATAGCAGCCAAACTCCTACTGATTTTGGTGGGTACTGACATGGAATCTAGTGACTTGAACTGCTGTCCAGCTGTTCAAAATCTCCTGTGATTGGAGTGAGTGGAGAGCAGAGAGAATTACAAGCTGTAGGTTCCTAGGATGATGGCCAGACATGATTAGCAGGAATGGTGAAGACCCATCCTTTGCCTACCAGCAGAACATGCTCTGACAACCCCAACAAGGGTCCTCATCCAAAATTTATTACCACACCTGCCTGCTGCATTTCACTGAACCATTTGGATTGTGGAGTTTCAATCTCTGAGTTTGAGAGAGGAAAACAACCCTGGTTCTCTTTACATTTGGGCTGTAGGGGAAACAGCAGCTCTCATGGAACAGAGCTGTCTTGCAAAGGAAGTCTGGCACATCTCCATCTCTCCATGCAGGCTCCAGAGGGCTGGAGTCAGCTCCTGTGCACAGTTACCTTGAAACTGGTATTGATTTGGATGGACTCAAGGACTGGACCTGCACCAGGAGGTTTCAGGGTGATAGAGCAGACCTGTGGAGCCTGCTCTGTCATGCAGCCTTTGCAATGCTCAGTCCTCCTCTTCTTTGTATTGACAGGTGACAAAGCTTTTTGCTGAAGCTCTCAAATACTCTGGGAAATTGGACTCCAGGAGTCTCTTCCACTTCAGACAGACTGACAGTGGAAACAGTGCATAGAAGAACTCTCTCCAGCCTGCAATCCTACTGCTGCTGACACCTCAAAAGAGAGGGGATCTCAAATCATCCACCTAACCATCTTTCCATGTATTTTGCTTTTGTTTGGTCTTTTTCAGCCTGTAGATTTGATGGGAGAAGAAAGCTGCATGTGTGTGTCCTGGAATGGCTTTCAAGTTCTGCTCAGTCCTTCAGGCTATTATCATTACTATTTTTTACATTCTTATTCAATATTGTGAATTCAAGTGGCTCTCCCTGTATCATAAAGACTCTTTTCTCAGCCTTGTGTCTGGCTTCAAAAGTGGAGAACTCCCCAAAGAGTTCCATGTGTTGCTGTCCAACTTTTTGTGCCGTGATTGTGGACATTAAAATCAAGTCCTTTGAAAAAGAGGTGAAAGTCTTGCAGTGCTTTACCCCTTCGCAGTTAAATGACCATTTCATTTTCATTCCCACCTTCTTTGCTGCTTTTTCAGCTCTGGCAGCACCTTCAACAGCTGTCTGTGGAGCAGATCCCTGCTGTGACACATGGGGTGTTATCCTTGGCTGTCTGCATGGCAGAAGACTTAAGCAGCTCTGTGGCCAACAGCACTGTCCTGCAGCACATGCAGTGTCTCCTCTAAAGCTGTACCAGCTAAGGAATGTGTGCTTCCCCTGTGCTGCAGTGTGTACACAGCACACCCAGGTGTCCAGAGCATTCAAAGCTGGACAACTTCTCTGATACCTGCTAGAGAAAACTCAAGTGGAACATTTTCTTCCAGCCACGCTCTGCTTGCCTGTAATTCCAAATCTAAGGCACTGCTAGCCTTAGGTACCTCTTATACATTCCCCAAAAGCTGCAGGCTCTGCCAAGAAATACTGCTGCTGGTGCTGGATGTCTGGTGGTGGAGCTGGCTACCACCTAGCAGTGCTTTTTGAAGCTATCAACGCTGCAAATAGTGCAATTAAGGTGGTGTAGATGAGATGAGCAGATCTGGGCTGCTTCTTGTGTGTGCTCCAAAGTTTCCCTGGGTCTCAAGAAGCTTGGAGTGTGGAGAGAGGATCAAGGTGAAGAGGTTTTCTGTTTGTGGTTTGTTTTTTTTTTTTAATTAATGCTGAAATATTTCAGGAAGGATATAAAATCTGGTGAGAGCTGTTACTGATGTACACAAAGGTCTGACCAGAGGCTGTGATGCATTTAGTTACCAAGGGACTTTCTGAACCAGAGGTGTTAACTGCCAAGACCAAATTTTGAGCCTGACTTTATTTCTGGTTGGCATCCCATGCTCTTCTCGAGGCATTTCTTCAGTACTATCTTTTGTGATTAACACAACCCTGCCTGCTGTGCACAGGGAGAGCTTTGCACTTTCAGAGTAGAGATGTTATCAGAAAAACTCACAATAAAAAAAAAACCAAACCAACCAAAGCTCCAGAAGAGCCCAAAGGCATCAATTGTTCACCCATTCAGTTATGAAAAGGATGACTAATGGTGGTTAATGAAGCAGCACTCTAAAGGCAACCTGTGTGTATTTTTTCATTGGCAAAACTCCCATTAACAGCTGGTGTCATCTCACATCCACCCACCCTGCTTTCACCTCTAGCAGAAAAAAAAAGCAATATCTTAAAACATCTGTATTCTCTTGTTCTTCTTTTATTTTGTCACTCATCTTATGAGTTGAAAATGAAGTAAGTGCCTGGATTGTGACAGCTACTCCTTCTTAAATTCTGCATGGCCAGGATTCTGCCTTTCATTTTTTAAGTCTTTTTTTTTTAAAGCATTGATGAACACTGGTCTGTTAGGAAACCATCATTTTTGTATGTGACAGTGACCACATCATGTAGGGCAGAGCTGCTGAAATGCTTTAGAGGTGAAGAGGTGCTGGGAAAAGAGCAGCAGGACAAAGGCTTCAGCTATGTGTACTCCAGAGAAGGAAGAAGTCCTGATTCCCTGAGAGGGACATGTGAAATACAAGTGAAGTGCCAGAGGATAGAGCAGTGGGCTAACAAATTTTGGAGAGATGGGAACTTTTTAAAAAGGGGCCGTCAGTTTTGGAAAACTTTGCTATTAATTAAACTTTGTTAGCCAGTGCTCCTGCCAGTTAGCTGATAGTGTGGGTATATCTATGTGTACTTGTTTATACATTCCTGTTGCTGCAGCAGCTGCAGGTACTTAATCCACAGCTTCTTTGGTGTCCACAGGCTCTCATACAATTGAAGTGGAATCCTGTTGAAAAACACATCAGGGCTGAATACACGCTGAGTACTCTCCAATTATGCAGTAATGTTAATGTTTTGCTGCCAGTGCTAAACACTGGGCCCTTCCCCTTCCTGCTCCAGAGCAGGTGACAGGAATGTCCTTTCTTAGACCCATCTGTACCTACACCATCCTCTGCACTGGCTTTGTTCCATCTCCTTTTGGTGTCTCCTCCCCTCCTTCCCCATTTCTGTGACTGATGCAAGATAAAACCCCAACTCCCATCATGGTCAGAAGGAGGCAAGAAATCATCCTTCAGCTTACTTCAGGCAGACACTGATGCTGGCTGAATTTGTGTCTTGATATGCCTTTCTTTTTTTGTGCGGACACTGTAGAAAAAGTCTTTAAGTATCTACAGCTGTTGGGGTCAATGCAGAGCTAAAAAAAAGTTACAATTAGTATCCTTTGTACCAAGCTCATCTCTGCTTTCAACACATTCTCTTATAAATGTCTTTTCCTTATTAATCTTAGGGAGGTTGACAATGACAGATGAAAGAGGAGGCTGTTGAGAGTAAGAAATATCCTAATCTATGAGCACTTAAATAATTTTACTCTTTTTTACTGCCTTAAAAGAGAGTTGATAAAAGAGACATATGAAGGTGTAAGAGACAGTACAATGCACAACCTTTGAGATAAGCACAAGAAATGGTGACAAGAGCTGTGATGAAATATAAAGGGAACTAATTTTTTAGTAACAGTGGGGGTTTTTTTCCTCAGTAGTTAGTCTGCTGAGCACACATTTTGCTCTCCAAGTGTGCTGAATGATGGGAAGCTCTGGAGGCTTGATTTCCTGGGAGACTGTTGAATATTGAAGTCAGGCTCTATCTCCAGTTGATCACCTTCCTGGCTTTACTGTTCTGAAGTTTAGCACCCTTTAAATCCCTTGGGGATTGCTCAGGCAGCCCGTGCACAGGTTAGTGGCAAAGCTGGGGTGGTTTGGCTTGTTGAAAGAAAGAAAAAAGAAAGGAATGTAAGAGATTGGACAACTTAGTGCTACCACTTTCTGCTTTCCTGATAGAGCTCTTAAAACACAGCAAGATGAAGGTGTATTCGTTATATAAGTACAAGAAAAAACACAGTGAAAAACTTTAGGAAACCTCTTTGCTCTGAGGCCATTTAAAACAGTCAAGGATGGGTTTGTGAAAATCCTAGGAAACAACCAAGTAGGAGTGACTCTGTGATCTGAAACAGCTCTTGGCACTGAGCAGAGAAATGAGTCTTTGACTTGCAGGTTGCTGGATCTCCTGGACTGGATGCTGCCACCAGCCTTTAAGGCATCTTCTTTTCCTTCCCCCACATACCATGTATATTTTGCAATCTCAAGGTTTAAAACTCTATTTGTGCTTTATCTCTCTGTGCTTGCATCAAAGGCATCTGGGAGTCTGTCTGGGAGCTCAGCACCTCTGTTATCTTTGTAATAAAGGGATCTATAAAACTAGGAAAGGATTGGAAGTTATCACTGTAGTAAGACCCACAACTGCAGTGTGTGCTGTGCTGAGCCTTGATGCACACCTGCTGCCTGTATCCCAGTCTCACACCCACAGACAGCAGCAGAAGGCTGGGCTCATGCAACACCCCACATGAGGTGGTAAATGAGAGAGGACCTCTGGCTCCTCCAGCTCAGTGTTTGGAATACCAAGCCATAGTCAGAGCAGGCTGGGCCTTGGGAGCTTCCATCACATGGTGCTGCTGCCATCTCTGCACGGACAGGAGGTGCTGCCATGCCATGTGAAGCACATGAACACTGCTGCATTTGCTGCCTGCAGGACATGGAAATCTGCTCCACTACAACAGTCAGCTGCTGAACAGTTCCCAAACCCTCTGTTTTTCTTCCTTCTGCATCTCAGTGTCTGCCACTGCATAATGTAATTTATAAGGAGTAATCTAGTGATGCTGTAACATTTATTTCAGCCTTACATTGAAGGTAATTTAAATATAAACCTTTTGATGTGGCCTAATTAAATGGAGAACATGATATTTTGTCATTAGCTAGGTAGGCTAAACTCTCACTCATCCTCATAATTAAAATATATTGAATTCTGCAGGCTGATAGTACTACTTAAGATAAACCCTTTTTATTTAGGGAAGTTTGTAATGATGCAACTGAAAGACAAAAGCATTTGTTGCAAATCATGTTCAATCCTTATGATAATGAACTTTTGGGAAATTATGAATAATTGCTAGAGAGTAATGCTAGTGCTTTGGGATTACCATAATCTTGGATGAACACTCTGGATTTTCTAAAACAATATGCAAGGATATAGCACAGCTGTTTTGCAAGGAGCTGCAAGGAGTGCCAAGGCTTTGTAGTTCTGTCAGAATTCATCCTCCTAGGGAAAGTTTCCTGATATTAAAAGCCAGTTTTTTACTCCATACCATGAAGTTTCTTATGGATATGAGATTTTGTTAGTCTCCATGGAGTTGCTTGCACTAGTGCAAAGCCAGCATAATGTTGCTGTGCTGATTTTGCACTACTTTTAGCCTCTGGGGTAAATGATCACCCAAGATATATTTATATGGAGAAACAGGTGTCTTTTCAGGAAAAAGACTTGCTCTTCCAGCTCTAGATAATCTTGTTCTTTTTTCTGACTTCCTGAGCATTACTAAATGCTGCCAAGCTCTTCTCCTTCAAGATCTCTTCTACTAATGAGACCTCATTTTAGCTTAAAGTGTCTCTCTGCTATTCACTGTCTTTGAGAGGCATTACAATCCATTCCCTTCTGACAGAAGCACTGGGAACACTCTTAGAAAAGTGGGTTATGATCTGACTAAGCATCAAGGGGCATGGGTTGAAGTGTTTGCTGCCTTTCAGGATTTATGAGAGATGAAATGGTGGAGGTGAAATGGTCAAAATGTGACCTTTGCTGAGGGTCAAACCTAAGCCTTTAGTCAAATTTTGAATTCATTGATGTGGCCAGATGAAAGGACATAAATAGTGTGTTCTAACTGCCAGCAGGGCTGACTTCCTAGGATATCCTGAAATAGGCATTGAATTTTTTTTTTTTAGTGCTCTTCCTAGAGCTATAAAGGTACCAGTATTTATCTGTTTTGCAGCTTAGCCTGAGCTGCTGCTCCTGAAATGAAGGTCTCAGCAGTGCTGTGTCATTTATATCTCATTTGGATCCCCAAGCACCTGGTTCCTCAGGAGTAGTGCCTCGTGAGGAGTGTCCTTGTGCAGTTTTCATACAGATAACAAAACCTGACTGTGAGTTCAGCGTGGGTAAGCAAAGAAGTCCTGCCATGGTGCTGAGGAGGGGGTGTATGCCTGTGTTATCTTAGACATCAGTGACACACAGGATGGTAATTCCATTCACCATCTGAAAACTGGGCAAACCAGAGAAAATGCAGGCAGTTGCAATGGGGAATTCTTGCAACAAGTATGAGACAGCGATGCTTGTTGGAGGGAAATACAAAGTGATACGTGATAGAGCTTCAGGGAGATCTATTCCTCCAGCCACATGGCTGGAGCTCCAAGGCAGACACCCCCAGTCACAGGACCCTGACCTCTTCCTGGGCCCAGGGCACCCAAAACAGCCAAGCAGGAGCAGGTATTGGGCACATGGGACATGGGAGCAGGGAGCAGGAGCAACCTGTACATCCACTCTAGGGTCCCTTCCATCCCTCCCCCCAAGGACCTCCCAGTGAGGAGGTATCCCAACAGCAGACCCCAAGGGCACTTGATCATTAAAGCTCCAAAGGGCACAGAGTGTGTGTAGAGAGGAAGATGGATTGACATTAAAGTCATTAAGGAAATTCCAAATATTTTAGCTTATGTTTGCTAGTAAAGACTTTTCAGTGACTCCTTGTAGATAGGATTGCCTCACGTCTTGTTGGACTTTGAGGGGGTTGGAAGCTATTTCAGGTGCAAAAGCAGTTGTGCTCTGTAGCTGGTTGGGAGAGAAACAGATGAACAGGACAGCAAAATGAAAAATACCAGAACTGGTCCTTCTCCACCCTCATGTAGTTCAGGCTGGGTGTGACAGGGTGCTAGGTTGGAGGAGAGGAAATAATTTTCTGTTTGAAATTGCAGCAGCAGCTGGTGCAGGAAGAAAGTGGATGTGGGCCACAGCCACATCAAGACAGAGCAGGAGTCACCTGCTTATGCTGGGATCTCCTCACCTAAGCTCACAAACAACACCTGAATGGGTGCATGACAAAACAAACACTTGCAATTTCCATTCTTCCTACCAAGAATGTACCTGAATTGAAGCTGGAGACATCCAAATGTTCTAAGCTGAAGGCAGCCCTGAAGAGATAATAAAGATCTGGGACCTCAGCAGAGAGGAGAATGCCAAATATGTGCAAACATATCCAAGGGTTCCTTGAAGATTGCTTTTCTGTCCTGTGGCATCTCAGGTTAGTACAATAGCTCTGGTTTATGTATTAATGTAAGCCTAGGCATCCTTAACTGAAAGCTGATTTTTTTTTTTTTTTAAATTAACTGCAGGAAAACCAGCCTCAACAAATTCTGCTCCCTGTCTGCCATCAAGAAAAGCCTATTATCAATAATTGTTGGGTTTTTAGTTTTAAAGAACTCATAATTAAATTTTATTGTCTCATAAGTGATTAGAATTAATTACTTCCACAATAGCTCTGGTGCTCATTATCTACTTTAAATTGGGAGTGGCTTTTAAGCAGAATTCCTTCATCTACCACAATTCCTTTCTGTTACATTCTTTGCCAGAGAAAATCCATCACAAAGGCTGTTCCCTTTGAGAAATTATGAAAACTTACAGGTGTTGATTTAATATAGCATCTTCAGCACATTCAATTAACAGAAGGGCTTCTCCCCAGAAAGGCTAGAGAAATCCACTTCCACACTGGTTAGATTTTCAAACCCTTGTATTAATGGGCAATACTGTATATAATTTTCTTTAATGTTTTTTTTTTTTTTTGGTGCTAATCTGAGAACTCATCCTATGTAGAGAGGAGGAGACATTAAAGATTTACCCAGTCAATAATTATAGTTGTCTTTAGCTGCTGTTATGCTGGTTGAAGACCCTTTTCTCACCCATTTTCTTGGCTTGAGTTTGACCTTCCAGTCATTATAGTTGTGACTTACATTAAGCTTGATTTGGACACTGGCTTGGTGCTTGGAATTCTGACAGACTTCCTAAAGAGCCAGAGTACAGCTTGTTGGGAGACCAGCCCCACCTCATTCTCTGTCTACAGCCATCCCTTGCCAGTTGAGATCTCCCCAGGCAAAACTCCCTAAATTCTGGACTTGCAGTATCATACCCCCTTTCACAACTTCTCCAAGGGCCTTTCTGAAGCTCCCAAGAGCTGCAGGCTGAGTCCTGTGCTCAGCAGCAGTGCTCCTGGGGCTCACTTGAAGAGCAGGACTCATTGCCTCATCATTTTTTGTGGGTCATTCTCTGAAACAAATCCTGCAGCCTTTCCATGCCATCCACAGTGGAGGTGTTTGGCTTTTCACCTTGATACCAGCCCAGAGCAATGGGCAGCAGTATAAAATCCACTTATGCAGGGAATCTAATCCAAGTCTGCCTGCATTTCCACTCCTGTGTGGTTGTCCACTGGTGAGAGCATGACATAAAGGATGCCTGAGTCCTTCAAGGGCACTGCCTAAAACATTTGCTGAGTGGGGTTGCATAAGTACTGTATAAAATAGAATATTACAGTGCTAAATACAGTGTGACTTCACTCTTAGGCTATATTTTTAGATTGTTAGAGTGCCTCAGAGGATGTATTTATAATGAGATGTTTTCTCTCAGTGCAGGATGCTGCTCTTAGGGAAAAAAATCCTATACAATTTTCATACACTTGTCATTATATAAATTATATAGAGTATTAGGCCCTTTTTTACACACTGTGAGAGTTTAGCTGACAAAGACTTCCTCCTTCTGAATTGTAATAACTTCTGGAATATGGATTTAATTGAATTATATGTCCCACAGAAAGTTATCACTGTTTTTTCAGTTCCAGGACATAGCAGAAGGTAGGAGTGATTTGCCCTGTAGAAATGGAAGAATTAGAGTGTAAGCAGTGTGGTCACAGATAATTTATGTGGACAGCTTCCAGTCCAGCTGAATTACTTCACATATGTGAAATTATTAATAAAATGGGTTTCATTAAAATGTGATAATAGCACAAGGAATGCCTTCAGTTGCTCAGCTCAGCAGTGAGCCTGTAAGAGGTGCTTGGGGAAGGAAGAGCCTCAGCAAGACCAAGGTTATGCTCTGTGGTGAATCTCGAAAGCTTCCCTGTGGTAGAATCTGTATTTACAGCATTCTGTAAGAAGCAGCACCATAAATTACTGCTATCTGGGCTGGAGGGCATGGCAGCCTGGAGCTCCTCCTCATTTTTTACCCTGTTCTGCAGAGCAACCCTCAGGGGAAGCTGGACGACCAACCTGGCCCATCTAACCAAAACTGCTGCCCAGCACTTTTCTCATGTGGCCCCTAAGCACAGGGACTGCTTTATACCCTAAGGAAGGGTTATTTCTTTTTGTCAGGGATGTAAATTGTGCCACTGGTAGTGATTCACCTTCCCTGCAAACCCTGCTGGGGCTAAGGGCTGCTGGCAGTATCTGAAGGAGTGATTTGCTGTAATCATACACTTTCTGTGGTAAGTGTACCCTAGGCTTGGGTGCTAACGAGGGCTAATCCCTCTGATGATCCGGCTGCCTTAGCCAGGTCAATGGTCTGAATTAGTACCTGGAGTCAAAGGGATTTTTGTCACTCTAGATAAGGATCCCAGACTGAAACTGCTGAGGATTTTTGCAGGCTGGTGCCCTGGGTGCATCTCCTTACCTGTAGTACCTCCTCCAGGCTCCAGTGCTGGATTGCCACACTGGGAACTCGATAGGGAAAAGTATTTACACAAAGAAACCTTATTTCTTTCTTTGATTTTATTCAAGTGCTTCTTTTTTTAAACGAAGCAAGTAAAGAGGGAAAATAATTTTAGTCATCTTTTCAGGATCATTTTTGTTTATGCTTGTGTTAAAAAACATAAAGAAAAAAGCTCCTAAAAACAGACTTTTCAGAGTAAAATGAGTAGCAAATAGTGCCACTTTGGTAAATGTTACCATTAATTTTTCAATACATTACCAATTTATACTTCTGAATGTGGCAATAAAAAGATATAAAAGGACAGAAGGAGGAGGAAAATGCAGGAGGTTTATGTTTACGGGCAAACATTTGGTTTTATGTTTACCTCAAGGGAAGTAACTCCATATATCATGATAATTAACTTCCCCAAAAAACGAAAACGCATCTTGTTCTAGAGAAGCCTATGCATGGTTTTTCTACTAAGGAGAACATTCTCTTTGGAATCAATGGTTTAAGCTTTTTACAATGTTCCTGTCTTGTTTCCCCAGTTGGTGGCTGAGAACAAGCAAGATCATGACATAAATAAAAGCAAAATGTTTATAGTTTGCTTAAACCCTAAACAAATCTTCACTTATCCACCATCACTCCAGACTGATTCCTGACAACTTCCTGTAGTGAAGGCTTCCCCCTACCCTACTTGCTTCCAGATATTTGCTTGTTACCATTTTAACTCCAGTCATTCACAGACAGCTCTTCCAAAATCCTCACCAGAGATTTTGATCTGCCAGAATTCTGAGGGGTCACTGGATTTTTCCTTGGCATCCTGGCACAGGAAACAAGGACTCTCAAGCAGCTGAGCTGCTGAATTTTTCCATCATTGAACACAACAAAAACAAGTTTCGTTGCAGATCTATTTTGGAAACAATATTTGTGGCAGTTCCTCTCTGAGTCAGTCAGAGAGCAGAGGACTGGATTGTGGTGGGCAATAAAAAACCCTGGTGCTCCTATAAGGACTTTAATTATTCACCTCATTACAAGTGAGACCAGGGGAGGCTGGTGGCAATGCCAGCTTCAGAACAGCTGTGAAGGATTTATTTTTTCTCAATGATGAGTGGAAAAAGCTGTAAAAATACTGTACAAGGTTGGCTAATAAACTGTATTTTATTAGCCATTCTTATTATGAGTGTTTACAAGCTAGTGTGCTGATAGGCATTTTGATGAGGTAGTATTCCTTAGCTGTAATCATTCTGGAATTACAAAATTAAGGACAGAAAGCCAGAAAGCTGGAAAACATGACATATGCATATGTCAGACCCAGATTTATAGCCAGACAGTGAGAAACTGGCTTGGCAGCAGGTACTTTGAATGGTTACAGAGCTGGCCAAGTCCTTTGTGGCTTGTTCAAAGTAGATAGATAGTGTGATTTGTGGATGTTTCCATGGATCTCCTTGGAACATCCCAGGCCCTTGAGGTGTGAAAACAGACTGGCAAACTGATGGTATCCCTGTCTTCTGTCCCTTGTTCCCCTTGGTGTCTGGAGTGGGCACAGGGAAAGGACAAAAAGGCCTGGACAGCCTCCCCAGCCTGTCTCACAGAACAAGCCCCTTGCAAAGTCAAGACTTAATCCTGGGCATTTTGAGTCCCATTCTACCCCCACCAAGCTCCATCATGGTTTTCTTTGTGTGAAGTTACAATTTCCTGCTCCCCAAGTGGCCTCTTCCAGGCTGGAGCTATTTTCTAGCAGGCTTCCAGTAAGAACAGAGCACTTCCCAGGAATGCTGCCTGCCCAGAGGTTGTGAGGCACTCCTGTGTTGGTTACACCTCAGGCTGTGATACACCAACAGTAACAGTCCCATAATCAAAGTAATGACAAGCTAATGGGAAATTGAGTTTAACCTGAGAAGAGGCTCTGTGGAAATGTCTTTGTGGTTATTGTCTCTGGTTCTCTCTTTATTGCTGTTCAGTCACACGACCAAAAACGTGCTCTGCTTACAAGCAGAAAGGTTCTACTATTTTTTCATTGTGCTTCCTTTGTGCTCTCCCCCTCTGCTGGCAATCCTGCAAATCTACCCTAGGTTACCACGATCCTGCTGCTTTCTTTACTTTTTATGCCTGATCTCCAATAATAATTGTTCTGTGGGGTAGCCCCAGCCTTGGTGGTAACTGTGAGTCTGACATGGGCAGCTGGTGTGCCCCAGGGCATCTTTGTGACCCTGGTGCCTTAGCCATGGTGGTCTGCTGCTCCTGACACCTGAAAAAGAAAAGGAGATGTGGAAAGCAGGTAGCATTCAGAGCAGCAGTCACCTAGGATCAGATTTTTTTTAGGAAATTAAATACATCAATTTCAGGCAAAGTTTCATGGCTGTGTGATTTTGTGAGTCATACTTCACACCAATGTTTATTGCAGGTCTTGATCAGATTCAAACCTTGCCTGTTACCTCATTCCCTCCCTGAAACAAAGGAAATATGCCCTGCTCTGTTAGAGTGCTGTAAGAATACACCTGTGAATATCTGTGATGGGGATGGAGTTTCTGACTTGAGGCCTCAATCCTCTTGGGAGACTTTCCATTAATTTCTTTGGGGTTATGGAGATCCCAGAGGATTATTTCCTCAGATATTAAAGGATCAAAAAGATTTGTAGCTTATCTTCATTTCTCCCTGAGCTGATTCTCTTTTCACTGTTTGCATCTGGGAAAAAGAGCAAGAATGCTTATACCCTGGTATTTGAGGAAGCAAGGAATGACTGTCAACTGTCATGGGAATGTGATGCATTCATGAATGGCACAGTAGGTGTTCTGTGTGTTTTGCTAAGAACCAAGTGGCACCAGTGAAGGAGGCATCCAGTTGTGGCCATGCCACCAGATGTGGCCATGCCACCAGACATCTCTTTGGTAAGGCAGGACAAACAGCCCCCAATTTAAGCTGGTGGGAAACTTTGTGCAGAGTGTAATTATGCTAAGCAAATTTTTACCAGAACACTTCAGTGTCCAAATGGCTGCTGGATATGTTCTATGTTGTGAGATTGGGCTTTTTTTGGTCTAGTTTTGGAAACATTGTAGAAATTGCATATGACTATTCTTCTATTTTGAAAAGAAATTGCTGATCTCATTTAACTTCAAGAAGGGTCTTGAAAAGGGTTTTGTTTTTTTTTAATACAGCAGAAAAGCCCTCAAATCTCTGAGTGCTGAGAGAGTGTTTGTTAAAAAAAGGGACCATTTTAAAAGCTGATAAATTAAACACAATTTCAAACAGCTTTAGAAAGATAATTTCCTTTGTGCTCAGTGCTTTGGCATCAGATCATCAAACAATACAAATAGGCAGAACAGCTGGACCATGCTACTGTCACCTTTCCAAAACCAATCTCCAGACAACTGAAAAACTGGATATTGCTCACCATTAACCCTGAAAGGAAAGGAGACACTTTATCCAAAGCCAATCTTTTCCTTAAAGATCACCTATCTAAATACTGAGTAAGTACAACCTTATGTAATTTTGGGGCAGCTGGAAGATTTTTTTTTTTTTTTTTGACAGAACAATGCATAAAATAAAGCACTTGTTTCCTAATGAACAATACATGTGCTTCTCTCTTCAGTTCAGGGAGTGCAGTGTTCATTTGTCCAGCTGAATGGAGAAGGAAAATAACAATCAGGGGAAACTAGGGTAAGTTCTGTCAGTCTGTAAATACTCTAAAGCTGAAAGTTAGGAACAAGTGGGTCTTGTGTGTTTGATGAGCACCATGAAGAGATGGTGGCCATAAGGGTCAGCACCTGCACTGGAAGGTGTTGGACTAATCATGCTGAAGGAACAAGGCTTGAACAGATACAACCATCTCCATAAGCTGTGTGTAACTTTGCAGGTGACCATTATGATGTGGGAAGGGGAAGTATGGCCTGTGATCCACGAGGAAGAGATTTCTCATTTGAGAAATTTGAGACCTAAATTTAAGAGCAGGAAAAGATTAAGCAGGTAAACCCCAGAAGGTGTATACCTATCCTGCAAGCAGAAGTGGCAGCTCCACAGTCCCTGAGCTGGTGTCAGTAAATAGCTGTGTCTGCAGGAGATGTGGTACTGCTTCTTGTGGGCCTTTGCACTCGTAACAACAAGGGAGCAGAAGGGAAAATCTGTGGAGATAAAGGATGAAACTTGTGCTTTTCAAATCCTTCTCCAATATAGTTCTAAAACTAACTCTGTTTTACTGGGAATTTGCAGACCCACTTTTCTCACTGGTTGTATAGAGGGGCTTGAGATCACAGGAGCTTTCTTACACCTTAGACCTTCATGAACTCAGGGATTAGAGCTCTGCAGTGGCATTCATCCTGCTTAGTTTTTGCTGTCAAGAAATCATACATCTTGTGAAGAAAAAGAGATTCTTCCACAGCTTGTTTATCTGAAATGTCTGTCTTGGGAAGACAGCAGTCTCGCTGTGGAGGGGCCTGTCTGTTCTGGTGGTACAGAGTTCTTCAGAGTAGAGGATGAAGCCTGTGAACATCTTCAGGAGAGGTAGTGACTGAGTATTAAAGTTTGAAGTACAACACAGTGTAACATACTGCCATTAAGAAAAAAAGAAACCTAAGATCTGACATGAAATAGGGGGCTTTGACTTGTCCAATGAAGAGATGAAATCTCTTCGGAAAGTCTCATGAAAATTCGGGCCAATGCTTAGCAGAAACCCCAAAATACTGGCAGGATAGGGGTCATCTCTCAATGCAGGTGTACAGATCCATGGATGGCCCACACCTTGAAGCCTGTAGGCAGTTCTCATCTCTACATCAGGCAAAACATGCAGGATAAAGGAAAAGGAAACAAGGCTTATCAAGAGTTAGTTTTCATATAATAGATAAGTTAGAAAGCTCTGATTCTCTGTGATGGAGTCTAAAAACCTGTGTGGGAAAGAGAAGGAATGGGAATCAGATGGTCACCATGAGTTCATACATATTCAAGAGGACTTGAAACATGCTCATGAAAAAGAAATCCACTGCATTTTAAATGCACAACAATCATATGTAGTACTGGAAGGTGATGAGCTGAAAACATTGGAGATGCAGCCATTTCATGTTCTTATTTTAATTAGAAATAATGGCAAAAACTCATAGGGAGCTGCTGCTTTGTCTAGATAGGGTTATGCTCTGGCATGAGGAGCACATGGCTGTGGTGATTTGGGGGTGTATAGTTCATGAAGGATCTTATAGCAGAAACTCAGGCATGTCACACTGAGCTAATTGAGATCTCTACAGAATTCCTCCTGTGAGGTCTCGAACCTGTCAAGCTAAATTAAGCCCTGGTGGTGGGCCAAGTGTTTTATGTCCTAGTCTATGCTTTCAAATTCACAAAGATTATTCTAAAAATTACTATGCCTTTTTCTAGAAAGTGTTATCTTAGGAGAAAACACTGCTCTTGATTCTGTGCTGTGGAATATGTAGAGAAGACAAGTATCAAAGATAAAACCTCCTGTGTTTTCTCTTGTTTTAACTCACACAGCATTTTTCAGGAAGGTGTGAAAGAGGAATTGCACTGGGGCTGACCCAGACCTTTGTGGCTGTATGTGCAGACTGGCTCTGTAGAGCCTAAGTCTCAGGGCCATTACAAGTCATTACAGAGACTCCACAATTGACATTGACTTAATGGGACAAACTGTGATGTAATAAGACAGATTCATTCCTCCAGGTGTGTATGACCTCCTTGGTAGCAAATGTGTGAGGATAAGATTTGCTTCTGTGAAATGGTCACATGCCAAAGGGCAGGGGATGCACTACTGTAAACACCATGGATTTGCAGAAAATCTAAATCAGGTCTGAACCTGGCCCATGGGCTGCAGCAGTCTTCTCCCTGTTTGTACTCCAAATTTCACACAATATTTGGGACTACTGAGAAATTTTAAAACTGTTTTGGTTAGATTTGAAATACCCCTCCCCCCAGCACAATCCCTGCTTAAAATTCCTAGCTATCAAAGAGCTACTTCCTCACAGATTATTGGCTTTTCATGTTGCTCAAGTGCATCCTTTTCATCAGACTGCATATGTTCTGATCACTTTCTGGCAATTTTTCTTATTGTAAATAGAGCCCATTCAGCCACAGTTTATATAACCACTATCCAGATAATACCCTCCAAATGACCAACTTTCCCTGGAGAAACACAATCATATCCCTTCCCCCATTTCTGCCAACTGCATTTGAGTTTGCCATTTGAGAGCCAAGCATGGCCCTGCTATTGTACTAGTGCAGATGGGTGGGAGTCACAAAAGCCTGAATTGGAAAATTCCCAACCTGTGGGCAAGAGCTTTGGCTTACTTCTTTCTGTTGTAGGGGCTCCCACTGATTGAGTTGGATAGAAGAAGTTTCCTGTACTTCCAGACTTTTTCACAAGCTTGAAGGGACGTGCTTTCAAAAGGTTTGTGAAAAGTGAGAAGGTTTGTGTTTAGATAGGATTGCAAACAGGAAATACACCCCAAATCTTGTCTGATGGAGTGTTGTCTGCAAGTAATTCCATAGACCATGGGTCTCCTCTTGCCATAGGTGTGCACTCTT
>JACBWW010000047.1:2169727-2197362 GCA_020086605.1 Lanius collurio
CACAGACTCAATTATCTGCCTTGATTGTGATTCCATGCATGGCTTAACCCACCCAGTAAAAGGTTATTAGGCACTAAAATGAGGTGTTTCTGCAAAAGACTCTTTTATTTCTATTTCTGCAATTGGAGCCCACAGACCAAGCTAGGATTTGGTGGGCTCAGAAGAGGACCCCTGGCCAGGTAGAAGATGGGGCTGTTGAGGCAGCTGCTTAGGTAAGGGTAAAACTAAGGCTGGAAGCAGCGTGGGGTCCTGGATAAGGAACAGAGTTCAAAATGTCTGGAGTGTCTCAGGTTTGGGTGGGGCTGGTAGGAATTAGCTTCCCACACAGGATCAAGATTGGCCTTGTATAGATTTTGCTGTTAATTTGTAATTGTTCTGCAATTATTACAAAGAAACCATAATATTAATTCATAAAATCCTGGTAACCTGAAGAGGTAAATGATGCAGCCTTGGAGCAATGGGAGTCAAGACTTAACTGATCCAGACTTTCCAGAGGCAGAGGTCCCCTTTTAATCAATGACAAATTGATTTCAGAGCATCTGTGGCTCCGTTACAAGTGCACAGATATTTGCTTTGCCATCTTTTACAGCCACTTTGTGAGTGGCTTCAAAGCTCTCCTCTTTACACTGTTGGTGTAATCTGTTGAGAGAGGATCCTCTAGAAAGGAATTTGGGTCTGTGATTCATTTTCAGAAAGAAGCTAATTTCTGCCAGGGGACAGTGGAAGCAGCCTAAAGGAAAGCATCATTGGGCCAAGAGAACTCTCCCCAGAACCACCTTCTCCTGCTCCTTGCTGTAATTCTTTTCCACTACCTTTCATGGGCAGTTTTACCACTGAAGAACAGACCAGCCTCACTGGGTGTCAGGTCAGTGTACTCAGTTCTCCTACTTTTGTTAAGTGTTTTGCTGCCAGTGAGAAGTCCAGATCTTCCCCAAAGGGAATTAGGTTTAAAGTGTTCTGATCCTCCCTTCACATAGGTACCAGTGACCTCTGCTGATCCCAACCAGTGATTTGGACTTTCTGAAGCTGCTTGTAAGTGTTGATCCCAAAGAAGCACAGAAACTGAGATTTATCCTTAGTTTAGTACCTTATTTTGCTCATTAAACACAAGTGGCCATTTGGCAGATACCTTCAGAAAGTGTCTCTGTGTGGTGGGTAACTGTGAGTTCAGCAAAATTTCCAAATCTTCTTTTTCAGGAAAACGAGCAAATAATTGAGCATACACCACCTCAAGTCTTGTTTTCCTTAGCATTTCTCAGCTTAAGTTGAGAAGCTGAAAGGAGAGAAAGATGGAGAGGAACTTTTTACAAGGGCATGTAGTGACAGGAAAGGAGGGGAAAGGCTTCAAAATGAGAGCAAGTACATTTAAATTAGATACTAGGAAGAAATCCTTCCCTGTGAGAGTTAGGCCCTGGCACAGGTTGCTGGCACAGAGAAGCTGTGGCTGCCCCAGCCCTGGAAGTGCTCAAGGCCAGGTTGGACAGAGCTTGGAGCAACCTGGGATAGTGGAAGGGTCCCTGCATGGATGAGGGTGGGACTGGATGGGCTTTATTTTCCCTTCCAGCCCAAACCATTCCATGATTCTACAATTCCATGCCTGAGGAAAACATGAAACTATTCTGCTGGTGTCACAGACAGGTGGCTACTCAGTGGTTTGTAGAGGAACTTGAATTGGATTTTTCATCTGAGTCTAAAAATGCTTCTTTAATTAAGTTTTCCAGGGCAATTTTTGACATCTGTAAAGGTATTTCCTGCTTGTAAGATATACTTAATGTGATATACTATTTCCAAATACAGCAAAACTCACTGTAGGCAAGTCTTCCTTAACTTACAAAATGATTGTGTTCTTTCAAAACCTTTCATTTGTGTCTGTCTACGCTGGAAAAAAATAAAATCCATCTCTTAAAAATTGCACTTGTATTTTAGAAGAACACTCTGTCATTTATAATACTTTGAAAGCCCTATTATTGACTCACAGATATTCTCTATTAAAATATCAAACTGTAGAGTCTGTCTCAAAAAATCACCAGGAGAGATGCATTAATTCTGAGTATTTAGATGTGTCAGTGTAACTGAGGTTACATGGTGGGTCACTGTAATCCTGATACCATTACATGGTTCTTGGTGACAGCAATCCAGTTCCCATATGAAAGAACCAAAATTTCAGTGTTACTAAAACTCCAAACCCTCGGGAATTTTACAAGGCTTAGTGAGTTCAAAAGTCAGCATCTGTTCTTCCTAATTATTCCATAATAATTAGTGATGCAAATTCCACCTGGGGAGGATCTTCCCTGTGCTTTTAGAAACTATCAACTAGAAGACAGCCCTCAGAGCTGAGGTTCAGTCCTCAGTGAGGTGATTATGCAGTTATGTTAGTAAGCATTACAAGGAGAGAGCCAGCTGCCTCTGCCACTCCTGATAACACAGAAAAATTGTATTTTCTACTTGGTGTGATTTTTCAAGACAATATGCAAAGTATTATCTGATGCATCAGTGATTTACAGCTGAGAAAATCTATATAGACTAAATAAATTATCATTTTTGTTTTTAAACACAGATTCCCCCTAAAATGTTTATTGCTTTACCATTAACACAGCCAATTAGAATGATTTCAGATGGAATTAATTTCCAGTTGGTTGACAAAATTCCTCTGGTAGTTCTCCTCTCAATGATCTTATCTCACATGATGTCTGTCAAACCTGGCTGCATGAGAGGATTTGAGCCTTGTGATTTTAACTTTTTCTTTCTATGTTTATCTCAGCTTGAACATTCTTCTTGTAAAATCGAAAATTAAATCTTTTGCTCCTTTTTTTTTTTTTTTTCAGTCACAGTAATTATACCTTGAGAGATTGTGAGTCATTCAGGAAAGGATTTGTACTGTCTGGCAAAAGTTATCCTTAGGCAGAACTAAGTTAGAATAACAAGGGCAATGCTGAGAGACCACATGTTCTAGATCATGAAATAAAGAAACTTTGTGCTCCTGTTGTTCCTGTTCCCAAGAAGGCTTTGATTTTGTGCTAAAACTTCCAGATGGGTATCTGCACTATCCTGTCTCCAGTGTCATGGCCAAATATTTCTCTTTTTCAGGGGCAACTGTTGGGCTTAGTTGTATCAGGCCACCTCTCAAGACCCTCTTGCTGTCTCTATCTTTAAAATTTTCTCTCAGTAATAGGTAAAGTGTGATTAGCCCCAGAAGTGAATAACTGTCTAGATTGCATCAGGAAATATCATATTCATGCAATAGTTTAAGCATGTTTCTTTCTTCCTCAGGTGACTGAGTCTCAGTGTACAAATTATCTTTGCAGTGTTTGACTCCTAATGCCTCATGAAAAAAACAAGAGGTCACAAAGTGACAGGAGTGTTGGCTGGGAGAGCTCTCTGCACCCTCACCAGCAGCACCATTCCTCAGTGTAGGGAATGCTATTGGCTCCTGCAGGCTCTTGGACCTTCTGGGGCACCCCAGGGGGCAGTTTGCCTTGCACAGAATGGCAGTCCCCACTGCCTCTGGGGCAACTTTGTGTGCCCCAACCCCATCTGTGTTTCAGCAGGGCAGCAGCTCGGCTGGCAGAGATGGTCATGGGGTTACCTCCCAACAGCTGCCCAAGACTGTACTTGCCCTTGTGTGGATTCCTTCAGCCCACTCCCCAGGCTTCTCAAATCAGGTAGATGCAACAGGTCTGGTCACTTCTGCATGAATCTCTGATGTGATGTGATACCTGTACAATATCATGTGATGCCATGTATTTATATCCTAATCGATTGAGGGGAGCCAAAGCCACCTACATGTATGCAAAATCACATTATTTATTGTCATGTAGAATGCAGAATACAGGATAAACATTTTAAATGCTTATTTTGAACTTATGCTGGTTCATCCATATGCCAAAAATTGCTGTCTTTGGGCTGAAAATCTGCTGGCTCTTGCCCTTGGCTTGTTTGAAGTGCACCTTAGCACCGTGCCTGGTGAATTATGAGACACAGCACAGTCAAACAAACTATAGAAAAGCTAGTGGTTGCTACTGGGTGGCCTCCCAAAATGAGAACTATGGCTTTAATTTAAAAAAAGATAAAGAGAAGTGGAGATCCCCTCCTTTGACTTGCTAAAGTTACTGAGCAGGTAAGTCTGCTGTTGCTCCTGTGTTTTGGTCCATCTCTGCATAAGAACACCACACAAGGGACTGTTTTTCCATTTTTTGTGACTTACTAGGATTTAGGAAACCCTCTAATTCTGCATGCAGAGAGGGACACTGTGCCTTTTCACTAGACCCTGAGCAAGACACCGCTGTGGTACTGTGATAATGTCCTTGCACATTGAAATTCAGGTTTCCTGCTTGCCTGGCTCAGCCTGGGCTCAGCATCCTGGTCTCTTACACAGCAGGCAAGTGCTTAACTGCTGCCTCTACTCTGCACCCCTCTTGTTTTTAACCAGAGGTTTCATTCAGGACCTGAGAAATCCAGACAACGATAAACACCACTCAAACTTTTAGTGGTAAATAACAGATGCATTTTTGATGAGTCAACACTTCCTGACAAAAACAAAATATGATCAAGGAAATCCCTGACCTGATCTAAACCTTACCAAAGTCTTGGCCAGTGCGTGAATTTTCTTCACTGAAGAGTTATAAATCATAATTTTATTACAGACACTGAAAAATTCTGCTCTCCTGATGCAGAAACAGTGCTGCTATCTCTTCCAATTAATTTTCATCAGCCTTCTCCTAGTAAGTGACATTTTAAATCTCCTTCACCTGAACTCCTGTGAATATTAGCTTGGTTTCTGTCTCACATTTTCTGTCAGCTACATCATCTGCCTCTTACTGCACTGATGTTATATTTCCACACGTAAATACTGTGATGTCTTCCCTCTTCACTCTTGTTGTTTGCCTCTGGCTGTTTTGGTTGCATAATTAATTGCAGAGGTATTTATTAAAAGGGGGTTTTCTTTCAAAAGGGTCCAGCCTTTGCTCTCCCTGCTACTCTTGAAGAGCACTTCCAGAATTAACTGTTAACTGGGGATGTAAATTAAGCTGCTGGACTAGCAAATAAATGAATTTGTCACATGTGTAATTGCTAGGCAAAGTGGCTACAATTTTAGCTATTTTCATTGGTCTATTATTATAGCTTTCCATTACTAAAATAATAAATCATTTTTTTTTCTGTAGAATGGGTATGGCCTTTGAGAGAGAGCAGGGGAGCTCCTGCATATCCAATAAGGTAGAATGTTGGGAGGGTTTTGAGCCACTCTGTATAGGAGAGCTTTGGCAAAGCCCCAAGTGCATTGCCAGTTGGAAAAATAATTGTTTAAAGGGACAGCACAGTGCTGTGGTGGCTGCTTTGGCAGGGAGCATGGGCAGCGTGCTCCAAGGAGATGCTGAGGACCAAGGATGGGGTGTAGGGAGCACCAGGCTGGGGCTCTACCAATGCCCATTCCATGGTGGTGCCCCAGAATGGGTCAGGAACTCCACATGAAGTCAGCCTCTGTCTCATCTCTTCAGCTGGGAGCCTTTCCCAGGGATCACCTCTTACCACATGCAGATGCCAAAGCTCACTCAGTGGTTTGCATGGGGTCATAAAGCAGCACCATGGTATCAAACACAACCAACACCTTTAAAAAGTATTGGCAAGCTTTCATTTTTTCCCCCCAAAGTAATTCTTTCTTAATGTTTGTTTCCTTTTAAAAGACACTGTGTGTATTTGATAATTTTCTTCCTTGCATAGTGTGGTGGCCAGTGAACACATACTGCAAAGGATGGAGAGGCCTCAGTAAGACAAATTCCCAGTCCCACAGGAACCTCTAGGTTAGGGTGACCAGAAAGGCTTCTCCCAGGATGCTTGTTCTGTTATGTTAACCCATCCCAGTTTGGATTCCCCTGCTGGCTGTCAGCCTCTGCCCCCTCACCACTCCTCCAGAGCTGTTCCCTGTTCCCTAGCCCCTCCTTTTCCCCTCCCCCGGGTAAAATGTGTGTTTTGGGATCATGTTGGCATTTGCCTCTGCAGCCTTTGAGAGTGTGGAAGCAATAAGAGCTCCTGCTGGAACGCACACAAAGACCCCTCTTGGCTCTTTGCTACCGACTGTATTACTGCTTCTGTGGGTGCCCCTGGGACCCCATGGAGCCAGGCAGGGACGGTACCAGTGTAGCATCCAGGAGACTTCCTCAATGCCAGGTGACTGGAGCATATCTCTCACTCAGAAGGAAAATGGGAACAGTTTAGTACATGCTTTTGATGAGTTTTTCAGATGGCTCTGTGTAATCTGAGCTGTCTTACTTTGTGAGTACTTGGAGCCCTCAATAGTGTACTTGCTTTGGTATATCAGCTGGATGTTTTGATTAGTTAAAACTTTCATTTGGGGAAAATGCAAGATTATAAATACAAGTTTTATTAACTGTGCCTGCGGCAGAAAGTCGTCAGAGTTTCAAGTATGTCTCTGGAGCCCAAGAAGCTATAAATCATTCAAGCTTGTTAGAAAGTTGCCTAAGCTCCTTTGTTTACTATCCTAAAATTCTCTATTATGCAGTATTTCATCCTATATAAAAAATTCCTACAACTCCTCATTATTATGAAAAACAGGTGCAGATCCCTGTAATTGCTTGGTTTGTTTTCATGGAAGAAACTTTTGAGATATTACATGAAGGAAATATATTGCACATTAAAAAAACAACAGCAGAAACACCAAACCAAAAAACCTTGTGGCATCTTTTGACAAAGCTTCTGAGGCTGTTCGTGGAGTTTGCCTCCACGATATGATGGGTAAGTGATGGAAGCCCCATCTGTATTAAATTAAACCACTGTAAGGTGTCTCTAGTGGGTCACTCAAACATAATGTTCACTTCTGAAAATACTGACCTCAGTGTTAATTTTTACCCTAAAATTAATCAGTAGCATTGACAAATGAACCTTATCCAGGGCTGAAATTTCTACTTTTAATTGGAGAAAATCATATAAATATAAATACTGTAGGCTCTGAACAGGTCATGCACAGATGCAGATCCAATTCAATTTAAGCAAAGTGTTTGGTCTTTCTGCAATTTCCCAATATTGCAATTTTTCCCAGAAATATTAGCAGATAAAGATAAAGAAATTTTAGCTATTCCTCTGTGGCACCCTCTGTACTGATGCCAGGCTCTTCTTGAAATGCTAATATATTATCCTCGGTGCTGTATTCTTGCAGCCCGTTCCCCAAAGGGGATTCAGATTGCCTTCTTAGTAGCAGATTATTTTCTGATCACATTTCTCATATTAAGGAAGCCATGTATTCAGCAAGAGACCAGCAGTGATCATTTTACAATTTAGCTTTATCTAGTCATCTATTAGCAAGTCATAGGATATATCAAGTCATTTTTGGTTTGATGAGGGAAAGAACTTACCAAGACATTAAGCACTCAGTAGTTTGTATACAAAGCAAATCAGTGCCTCAAAGCATCTAAATAAAATACTGCCTCTTTGCCTAAAAAACAGATATTTGTGCAATCAAGGGCACGGGATGATGTTTACAGATGCCTTCATGTGTCTACTTTGCTGGACCATTTAATGCTAATCTAGTGTTAGATTACCTTTCTGAATCTTCTAATAAAATCTGTTACATTGCCTTGCTTAGGCTGAGGCCTCAGGGCTTCAGAGATTAGAATTCTATCCACTAACAGATCATGGCTGGCTGAAAACTAAAGCAGATACTTTTCTGCATCAGGCATGAAACACCCTCACATCCTAATCCTGCCAAATGACACAGTCATGGAGAGATGTGTGAAAGCCACAAAAGATATTTCAGCTGGGGATGAGGGCAAGGGAAATGTATATCCTTAAGCTACAAGCAATTGCAGTAAGGCCAAAGTGGCTATAAATATGCGGTTTGGCATCCAGGAAATGCAGATTTTAGGGTCCAAACACAGTACAGGGTAGTAAAGGCTAAGACCTTGATTTCTTCCTAGCCCAGCTAGTCTCAGTGATAAAAACAATCCAGGGAATTCAACAACACGAAATGCACCTCAGTGGTGAGTAGCTTGATAAGAGATGTTCAAACTGGCAAAAATCTTTCATGTCCCAGTGTAATTATGGCTACTACACTGTTGGGGAGGGTACTGCAAGAGTGACCTAGGTTACAGTGTAAGATGTGCCCACAGGCAGGTGTTCTATCCCCATCCTCATGAGCTGTTAGAACCAGGTGGGGCAGTGCTCCTGCCTCCTCCCTCAAGGCTGTGTCCTGTTAATGGCCCATCAGTGCCTTAGCTCATGACTCATCACCCATTGTGAGATGCTCCACACTGAGGGAAAAACCAAGCATTCCATCCTGGATATAAACTGCAATTTTGAAGACCACAAGCAGCATTTCCCACTGGATTTTCCAGAGGACAAGACCTACATGCCCACCACTGGACCTTCTGAGGAAGATCAGGCCTTTCCACACAGGATCACCACTTCACCAGAACCACCTCCATTCCCTTCAGGAGGACTGCAGCCACCACTTCATCGGACTGCTGCTGCTACCCTGACTAACAAGGTCAGGTCATATCTCACTGTCAGTTTAAATCAGTTTTGTTCTTCTTTTCCTGCCTTGTTTTACATATATATATTTTAGTAAAGAACTGTTACTCCTCTTTCCCATATCTTTGCCTGAAATCCTCTTGATTTCAAAATTCTAATAATTTGGAGGGAAGGAGGGTTGCATCTTCCATTCCAAGGGAGGCTCCTGCCTTCCTTAGCAGACACCTTTCTTTCAAACCAAGACAAAGAGTTAGTAAGCAAAATAGTCCTGGAGAACATCTCTCCATGGCAGCACATCTGGAAGACTGAGATTTTTCTGGGACTAATGTGACCCATCAGAGTGTTGTGCTCCTGTTGTTAATGAAGTTGTTCTATTGCATTTATTGCCCAAAGTCTTCCCTTTTAACAAAAGACAAACTGGTTTACAACTGTTGTTATTCTTGGATGATTCCTTTGGAAAACACATTCCTTGGTGTAGGGTGCCTTTGGGGGTCTTTAATGTTTTGAATGTATAGTACTGGCTAGTGCCCAATAGGAATGCAATTTGGAAGGAAGCTTGAGTTTGATTTTTCACAGTGTTGTGTCTTGTGTAACCCTTGAAATCTGGGCACAGATGTAGGAGATAAAACAGCTCCCAGAGAGAAAATCAGACAACATGCTGGCTTTGTTCTCTCTGTACTGCCACCAGAAACAGGAAACCAGCAGGAAATAAAGCCTTCTATTTCTGCTTTCAAAGTAATGAATCCACTTCCTTCTACTTCAGATGGCAGCAGAGGAGCTACTCATCCAGGGTCTCCTTATAATCACTGCTAAGGCACAGGCATTCCTAGAGCATGTGAGCTGTTTCACATGCTGGCAGGAGGAGGAGGTGGGATGCACTTGCTTCCCTCTGCCACCTGTGAAGGCAGGCTCTCCATGTCTGCTTCAGGAGTAGGTGAATAATTCTCACTGATAGAGAACCTAGCCCATTTGTTCAGCTGCTTGCCCTGATGGTCTTAGCTGGGCCTCCTAAAGAAAAAGTATTTTTCTGAGTCAAACTCTGTGGTTTTTGGAAGCTGAGCAGTGCAAAACCACAAAGCCTGGTGCAGAAATGTAATTTGTCCTCCAGCTTAGAACAGGCAGCTCCCACATGAAAACCTATGTGTTTCCAAGGCACACTCCTGTTGGAAGAAGTGCTTGTTGATGCTTTTCCACCAGGAGCAGTGTACTCTGCAAGGGGTGAGTTACCCTTTTCCAAGGCTGGACCCCAGGCCTGGTGAGATGTGGGTTCCTTTTGGCTGCTCATAAAAGAAGACACCAATTTCCTTTCAGAAGTGAGTGTGAAAACAAAAGCTGGGGCTTGAGTCCTGCCTGTGTGCCCTTATTGCTGTAAGGATTGCCTCTGCATGTGGCTTTCTGCCATACCTTTTCCTTCAGCTGCCTCATCCCTCTCCTGCAACATTTTGCCAGATTTTCAGACTTACCCCTAGCTATGAGTCTAATGAGAGAAAAATGAAGAATGACTCAAAGGCACCAGCTGAAGACTGAAATAACTCTGCTTATACAGGGGAAAAATATTAAGAGTTGGTCTGAAAAAAAGCCTGGGAAATGAAGATAAACTAGAAAACAGCAAGCTGTTGATAGACTGGATGGTCATTTTTTGTACTCGAAAACTCTTTGTCTTACAAATACCAGTGACCCTTGAAGGATCTCTGATTGATTGGACAACTCCAGCAAAGTGGGGAACAGAGCAGTGTATTTTTCATAGCTCCTGGAGACAGTGCTGCTAGTACAGGCTCAGTAGCATCTTGGATGGCTTTTTCCTAACCCTTTTGCACTGCTACGACATATTGTGCAGGCTGCCAAAGGAGGAATAACAAAAATCAGGCCAAGGGAGGGCTAAAAACCTCACTCTATCAAGTACAGTGTCTGCTGTGTGAATTGTCAGGAAAGGTTTATATATTGGCATGGACTTCTCTCCTGGAGGCAGGACAGTCAGGCAACTGTCATTCATCTGCCAGGAGAATTTTTCAGAAATCCTGCTGTTCCATCCAGGTACTCCCCTTTCGTAATCGAATGATGATTTATTATCCAAGCCATGAAGAAAAATATATTACCTTGGAATTTTTGAATGTGTAATGATATGTAAGCCATAATAATGAATCACTCCTTTCCCTCCCCTCCCTTCCTTATGTATATTTGGATGTTTATTTGCATACAAATTTCCATCTATTTCTGTCCTCCAAAGTTCTCCTTCACAAAGGGGAATTCCAAGTTAAAGTGTTGGAGAGTTTGAGATATCTGAGCTAAAGAACAAACAAAAAGCCATGTGCCTTTCAGCTCCACACTCCCACATTTCCTTGCTGTCCCTGTGCTCCATCTCCTTGTCAGAGCCATCTCTGTCTGTGACTCCCTTGCAGTTGTTTCTGGTTTGGATATAAATGTACTGAAGTTCTGGATGAGGAGCTTTGCCCAAGTCTGAGCACAGATAAAGGCAAGCCAAGGTCCTTGACCCCTCTGCTTACATTGTATGGCTCAAAAAGGATTAGTGCAGAATCCCAAGTGCTGCATTCCCTGCAGGTTGTCTTGGTGAGAGGAGTCCAGGGGTGACCCCCAGGACAGCAGTTATGTGTCTTAAAGTCTTTCTCTACTTCATATTCTTAGGTTTTGCTTGTATTAAATGAACTCCTGTGTATGTGCTGCCTTCAGGTGTTGAACAGGCCATTCACTTAAGAGTTGGGTTGGATGATCCTTGTGGATCCCTTCCAACTCAGAATATTCTTGATACTGTTGGTAAAAAGAGACTTGGCAATCATGATGCCTGGCTTTTCCTGCAGGGTTCTTTCTTTCACTCTGATGCATTGCTCCTTCGGGACCCATTTGGGAGACACGGTAGTGACATGCATAATACAAAGCCATTACAAATGAAGAAATTGGTCCCAACTTGAGAAGTGCTCAAGCTGATTCAGGGGTGTGGCCCTGGCCAGTGCTGTGCTCTATCAGATGGGGTGGGTCAGGAGCACTTTCATGACAGTCAGAAGTGATACCTGTAAAAGAATACCAGATTTCCCTGTCACATTCTCCCTAAAACACTCCTACTGTTTGCCAGATAATCCTCTAACTAGGCTGATGTTTGTGCTTATTTTCTAGGCTTTTTTTTTTGCAGGGATTTATTTACAAGCTTCTTCTGTTGGTTACTGTTAGGTTTTCTTCAAATGTAGTTGGCAGAATGCATTCTTTTAGGCTGGAAATGTTAAAAGAGCTTTGTGGGGGTTAGGGACCCAGATCTACTGAAATTCAGGAGGACCTGGTTGTCTAGCACACAGAAATTTCATGGAAAATCCCCTGCTAGACCTTTTGCCATGCTTGGTATATTCAGAGCAGGTCACAGAAATAAAAATGTTGCCCATAAGTGCTGTAGGGAACAATCCCACAGCTTTAGCTGCTCTGTTAAAATTCTCATCTGGCAGGATAGACACTGCAGCAGGCTTCATCCCTTTGGGGCTACAACATGTGGTTCTGAAGGGATTAATAAACCCACTGTATTTCAATGAGAACTGAAACAAGGTGGTATTGGAGAAGTGGCTCAAATACTGAGTAAGACATTGGCCAGAGGCAGCCTTTTCAGGGTCTGGAAATGCACACACACTGGCACTCTTAGCTTGCTTGAGACTAAGTTGGTCTTTAGCAAGATGAAGACATTGCTGGAAAAACATAGAACTTTATCCACTCTTGCAGGCTGCATTTGCATTTGAATGCATTTTATTCTTTTCATACTCATAAAAAGTGTTATATTAAATATTAATACAGTATTTTCCTTGTGTTACTGTATACCTTCCAGACTCCTGGAATTTAACTCCATTGTAACCAAAATAACCCCCAACAGAGGAAAAAAAACCTGTTTATACTAGTGAAAGAATATTGCAAAAGCTTATGGAAGAGTTTCGTTTTTCTACCAGCCTGACAAATTCCTTGACTGGCATGACTAAAAATATAGGCATGATTCTCTCTATGTTTCTTTGTTATTAAAATACAGGTGAACAATAGGGGAGTCAGTGGTTGGTAAAGCCTGGAGAAGGAACTTATTAAAAACAGCTTAAAAGACTTATCTTAGCAGTTTTCATTCTCCAGAGGTCAGTCAAAATTACAGTGAAATTTTTGACTTGAGCTGCAAGGTGTCATCCCTGATATTTCTGCAGGCTGGGGGGACATGAGATGGGAGAGGACAACACAGAGTCCCCTGCAGTGGCTGATGCCATGTAGGCACACCAGAAATACTGATGGTGCTATGAACTCAAGGGGAGGTGGTTGCTGTTGGTTCTGATGCTGATCCTTTTGCACTTCCACTGTCTTGGGCAGAACTTGGTGCACTTGGCCCCCTGTAGCAATGCCTGTGCTCTGATTGCTTCCCATTCTCTCAGGTTCTGAGCAGGATGTGAATATGTGAACTTAAACTTGAATTGGAAGCAACACAGAAAAGGCAGAAGGGAATTTTCTGTAGGCATAATAGACTTTAGACACATGATATCTAAAGCACAGTAATTACAGTTTCATGGTCACAATATGAAACCTACTGAGGTGTCTCAGCTGCAGTCCCTCATTAAGTTGCTATTTTATCAGGAGGTTTGTCGTGGAAACTCCACATCAGCTTTAAGGATGAAACCTCTCTTTTGAGGAACAGACTGATTTGTTTAGGCTTGCTGTACTTATGTCAAATTCTTCCTGCTAGTTGCTAGTGATTAAATTGAAAAAAGGAAAAGAGTCCCTGCCGTGGTTCTGGTTGACTCCATGTGTTGGAGCCCACATGATTGGTGGTCTTACTGGACTGACCTCATAGAGAATGGAGGAGCTGAAAGGGTCAAGACCAGTTCTGCCTGATAAGGAAAGGCCTGCTGACTCAGCTGAGCCAAATGTTTGAGTTGCACATGCTAAGTTAACAGACTATAGTATTTACAAGGCTTCTCTAAACACTTAAATCTATTTTGTGGACAAAAGGATTTTAAGTTAATTTATTTTGTTGAGAGAATAATTTAAGCAAGTTAGCATTTTGTTGACAGAATTATGATGAAATTCATTTTGTCTACACAACTGATTGGACAGTTAGCTGAATGCATTTTCTCCACTGAATCAAGTATGTGCCAGGACTGTCAAACAGAGTCTCCTCCATGATTTCAAGACAGTTTGTCAACAAAATGAATACAAAATCCTTTTGTCTACACAATGAACTTAGGTGTTAATTGTATGTCCATAAAGAGTGCACAGCCAAATGACTCTCTGTTGAACACTGATAAAAACGTAGGAGAGGGTGGGAGTGTGTGTGTGTGTACACAAACACACAGAGCTGTGTACCTTGCTTTGTTGCCAGAGTCCAAGTGCCACAAACCAAGTGCCTAGCAGGGGACAGTGTCTGATCCAAGCTGGAATGTGACACGGCTGGGATATCATGCTCATGTTGAGAGCATCACAAGGAATTAACTCATGTAGCAGTGCAAGACATGGGGGCTGGAAAGCTGTCAGTGTTGTTTCTAGCAGGGATTCAAACACTCCCACTGTGAGGGTTGATCACAGTTCTACTTGGTGTGGGACAAGCACATGTGAGATGCAGGGGTTTTCTGGCCCTGAAGAATTGTGTCACAAATAGTCATGGCAGAGGAGGAGCAGAGGGAAGAGGTGCTGTGTGCAGATCAGGATAGCTGGAAGCTGAGGCTTAACAAAGCAAATGCATTTGTTTCAAGTCTGATGAGGAAACAGCTCTTGCAGACCAGGAATACATTTGGGGTTTCTTGATGGTGTAAACCCCTCTCTCCTTCTGGACAGATGCTTATTAAGGTGGTGTTACATGAGCTATCTGCCTGTTCAAGATGGATATTTCACTTAGTCCTTGATTTTAACCATAGTTGGACTCATCCGAAGCCCACTGATAACTTCATTTTCCATTATAATTTTCTTTTCCCATATTTTTGTAAGTACACTGTAAGTATTAAGGGCTTAATTTAGAAGAGAACATCTGGAGTGTCAGGTCTGAGCACCTCTGAGATCATAACAGAAAAAAACTGTGAGTTTTATTCTGAAAATATTGCACTTTTGGAGCAGTCTCTGCTTAACATTAAATATCTGGAAAGGAAGAAGAAAAAAGAAATATTCTCAATAAATGTGTCATGAAGATGCACAAAATATTTTCTTCCTTTTCTCTCTCTTCTTTTGTGCTTTTAAGAGCGTTAAAGTCAATCGAGGGTAGGAAAAATATGAAATAAATCAATGAAGAAATATGATAGTGTCGCACTGCAAAACAGAAGTTCAGCCCTCTGATATATTCATTCAGGAAGAAGCAATGATCAAATCCCCAAGTTCATTTATACTGCTCAAAGTACCCTGGCTTTCAGCTCTGCTAATTGTCAGCAAAGCCAAAAGAAGAGAAAAGCTGTCCATTTTCAGCTCTGTTTTCTCTAAACCAGAGTGTTGGTGTCACTGCCAGAGAGTTGAAATTAAGGAGAGGTACAGCATCTGTGGAGAGACAAGGTTAAAGGAACAGGAGCAGTTTCTCCTAATGTGATTTGTCATTTACAGGGGCATAATCTTTGTTTTCTGCAAGGAATGTTTATCATGAGAGTGCAGTGGGGGACCCCTGTTTTTGTGTTCTTTAGCAGAAGGTGACCTTTGGGAGGATGCAGCCCCGTACTTGAGACACAGGTCAGACAAGGCACACACTGCAGCAGAGCTGGAAGGAGCTTGGCTGATAGCTGGGCCTTCCAGCTGATGCTGGACACAGATTGCAGCTGGCCTCACGTCAGGAGGTGACAACACTGGCAGGGTCACATGTGCATTGCTCTTTATTTTGTGCATTTTTTATAGTGCCTCCAAGATGTTTCCCTGCTGGCTCTTGCTTTTTGCTTTCTGGTATGAACAACAGGTCTGTGTGGCTGAGAAGGAGCAACAGTGGGGGTTTGCAGTTTGATTACACCTTTTATTTTCACTGTTTTGGTTGAGCACATTGCTCTGTGTCCTATGAAGAGCCATGATTGCACTTGCTGCCAAAGGTAAAGCAAATCTGATGTGTCAGACTCCCTTGTTGCTCACCAGTCACTAATGATTGCAGCATATGTTGCTGCTTCCCAGGCCATGGGGCGTTCAGTGCATCTGTTACTCCTCCAGGATCCAAGTCCTGACTGTCAATGCCAGGATCCCCATGCCCTTAGTCAGCAGAACCATGGGGTGTTGGCTGGTCTCAGGCCAGCAAAGCTCCAGAGGGACTGTGCTGAGAACCCTGGGGACAATTAGGTCACAGCTGGGGACTGTGGCATGGTGATCTGTAACACATTAATGATGTAAGTATCTTGCAGAAATCCAAGCCTGGAAATAAAAAAATTGCAAATTGCAGATGCTGTGTTAACATGGCTTCATAAGTCACTCACTGGGGGCTGCAAGCATAAATTGTCCAGGCAATAAAGACCTTCAGTGTCAATGCTGAGGGACCTCTCAAAATCCAGGACTGTCAAATGGAATTGGTACCTGTAGTGCGAGGTGTCTGCAAATCTGGCCAGTGTGCTCTGAATGTAAAGGTGGGAGACTGCATTTTTAAAATGGCCTGGTGAAAACAAACTGAGCTTAAAAGGCTTTAGTCACGTCTGTGTTTCAGACACCTCTTCACTGCTCACCAGCTCTCCTCTTTGCCTACTTCCCAGCAGATGACATTGCATTTCCATTTTACCCTGAGGTCACATCTGCAGTGTAGGCATTCAAAGTCACACCTATTCATAAATCCGAGTTTGCAGCCTAATAACTCATCAGCACCGGGGAGGGGAGAGAGGGTTTTTAATGCAGGCAAAGGCAGGACACTTGGAAATAATAAAAAGTCTGTATTATGTGCTATAAGAATGAGAGAAGGGAGTACTTGCTATTAAAATTAAAATGTCGTATCTTGTAATGAAACCAAAATTTGAACCATTAGAAAAGCTAAACTCTGCTCTTCTTTGCCTATGTGCATTTTCTTTGCTGATGTAATTCCTGATGCTGGCTGCTGCATGATCATCTTCTAAATGACTTGGCCTACATAACATGCCACTTTCTAGGGGAAAATTTAAGTGTCATTTTAGTAGGTTGAGGTGATGTAAGAGACATTCTCAGTACGTAAATTATGATCAGCTCCATTTAAAGCCCTAATAACTGAGTGCATGAATGACTAGAGATTCTTAGTAAGGTAGATCTGCAAAGGTCATGTGGCATTATTTTTAGTGTAAACTGCAGAACTTGTTTTTGGAAAGGCTATGTGATATTTTGAACATAAATGGCAGTAGTTTACTCCACCTATATCAGAAGATGTATGTGGTTTACAGCTTTGTGTGAAGTAGACTGCAATAAAGGATCACTGCATTCAGGCCATTGGAGGCTTCTGCTGTTCAAGGCATTTGTTCCTCTCTGGTCCAACAGAATCCTAAACTAATGGAGCTGTCATTGTAATCTAACAAGTAGCTAGCATATAAAGGAGGGAAGATACATGACTCAGAGAAGCACTTGTTTGGAGTTTTTTTCATTAGTCACGTGCAGGAAATCATTCAGAGGGCAGTGGGGCTCCTGTAATTCAAATGGCAATAAAATGTGTGTTTTTTTCATAGTCTGTGCAGGTGACCAAACAGATTTACAGGATTTGTAGGTAGTCTGTAACCTAGAGCAGCCAGCTTGAGAGGTCTTGTGGATGGGCAAGCCCAGGTCTTAGGGACAGACTGGGATTCAGAGCAGGGTTGTCCTCCCATGACCACGGAGCCAAATCCTCACCTACATGCTGGCATCCTCCTCCATGTCCAGGATTCTGGGCTGTGCTTGTTCCTTTTGCTGCTTCTCAGTCATCTCCTGGTCTCCTTGTACTTTAGTCTCCCCCTTTACTGGAGCTCCATGGCTGGTATTAAACATTCATGGCACCCATCAAGCAGATGAGTCCCTCTCTGGTCTAGTCAGCCTGAGTCCCACCCCCAGATCCTGCCTCTGACAGGAGCAGGCAGAGGTTCATATCTGGCAACAGAGGTACCAAAGATGCATCACATTAAATTCTTATTGAAACAAATTGCTTTTACAAGCTCACCTTTAGCCTGATTGAGCCCCCAGAGTACACATTTGGGGAGCAGATTTCACTCTTAGTGACCAAAGATAAACCCCACCTTTCATTTTTTTGGAAAAGAAAGCTTGATAATGTCAGCTAGTGAGGCAGCAGTGTTATCTTTCTTCTCTTTTTATAGCCAAATGAAAAAGCATGGGAATGATGCTTACAAATAAAAGGATTGACTCAGAAAGGCTGACTGTACATGACTCATAAGATGTGAGATTATTCTAGAGACTTGAAGGATGCTCCAGAGACTTGAAGTGCACATATGTGCACTGAGACTTGGGCTCGGGGGGTATTTTTCACACCTGGAAGAAGAATACTTGCTGTTTCTGTTGAGATGTTCATTGCCATTATACACTGCTATGTGACTTAAGAGATTCAGTGGCCTTTTCTAAAACATTCCTGGTCTCTGAGGAAATCCAGCATTAACCATGCTCTCCACATGCTTTGCTTTAACTTGGAAGGCTGTGGCCAGTCACTGGTACAGTGGGAGCTGTAACTTTCTAAAGGCATTGAAATCACCAGCCTTTGTAAAAGGCAGCCTGGGAAAGCAGGGTCCCAAACCAAGCACAGCGTTGCCTATGAAGATCCCCAGTGTCATCCCAGGATTTTGCACTGATTGAAGCCATTTTGCTTTGAAAAACTAGAAAAGCCTGATGCAAAAGTACCTGTGCAAGGGACAAAAAAATCTAGGGATTATTTTTCTCCCTTTAGAGCTGCACAATTAAACACCAAGTGTCTCTGAGTGAGAGAGATGTGTGCTTTCCCTGGTATAGCCTCTCTGACCACCCCATGTGATCCATCAGCTGTCCTGTTCAATTAGAAAAGAAAGATGTCATTTGCCTTCCCTCTGCCAAAGTGTCCTCCAGACAGCTGGGCAGAGGAATAACCTCACACACTCCCTGGAGCAAGCCTTGGGGTCACTGCTGGACAGTACCTTGTTCCTGGCCAGGGGAGCTTCACTGGTTTCCCAGCCAGAGAAGTCTTTTGCAGCTCTGCTTTTCCATGTGCTGGCAAGGAAATGCAGGGTGGTGGATTAATGAATGAACCTGCTTGAATGGGGCTAGCAGCTATCAAGGAGCTCCCTCTATATCTCTATTGTTCTTTTGGATTACAACCAAAGTTACTTTTTCCTTGAAATGAGGAAAAGTCTTGGGATTGCAGCTGCCAGCATTATTTTCCAGTATTGTGACATGTAGTAGCATTTTGTCACATTAGTTTACAACTTGGAGAATATAAAAAGCAGCCTACCATAAAAGGGGGTAGCACCACATCTGAGTTGCAGAAACCACTTAGTCCACAAGGAAAGATGTCTCTTTCTTGCTTGCTGGCCTCCTTTATTTGGTTGAAAATAGGAGAAACTGTAACTTTTATTTGTATGCATTCAGGTCCTTACTGCCCTTGAACTCTCTGCTGTTCTCCAGTTACTGAAGTACCTGAAAAGACCAAAGTAAAGAACATCTTTGGCATACTTTTTGTCTAAAACTGATTAGTTTGTTGCACATTTTGGGTTACACGTAGCTGTGTATGTGGGGACACCCTCTGAGAAATCCCAGCAGCTTCACAGTTGCTGGAAGGAGAAGAGATTCTTCTCTGCCTTCTCACTTTGATTGGGGTGGGGTGGAAGGGAAAATGCCAGCATAGCTGTTGTTGTAGGGGAATTCTCTCAACAAGTATTACACCGTGAGAGGTGTAGAAATGAACTATGGAATGATACTGGGTAGATGTTCAGAAATGTTTATTTTCCAGCTGCATGGCATGGGGGCCTGCTGGTGATCTCTGAGTCACGGCACCCCCTGGCACTTTTCCCCAGCCTGGGAATCCCGACCAACCAATCCAGACACAGCATCCAGGCACACATGAGCAGGGAGCAGGGCAAACCCTGTACATCCAGGGTCCCCTCCCCCAGGACCTCCCAGCAGGGAGGTATCCCCACACAAAGCTAAGCTGGTCTGTTGGACTGCATTCCAAGTGATCCTTGTTTCCCAGGTGACGTGTTCATGCTGGGCTGGGCACATGCTTGTGTGGGAGAGTGGCATTCAGCCTTTTTCTGCACCACCAAAATCAAGGGTTGGAAGATTTTATTGGGAAATTTGCACCCTGTACCAGCCTAAAGAGGCCCACCCTTCTGGAAGTGGGTGTGTGTTCAGGCTCTGATGGCCTCTTCTCTCTGTGCTCTGCCTGCAGTTTTTTATCAAAAGGAATGTGAAGAGGCTGTCCCCAAAATGTGCTGTGTTATAAATAATGACTTTGCTGTGCCGACTAGGAGCCATTCAATGACTGAGCACAGACAGCTGCTGACAAAAGGCTGAATTGTTCAACAACAGCAGACCCTGGGATTAAGTGTGAATTTTGGAAATTGCCTCATAACTTGCACAGGGACGTTAACATGTGACATCAAAGATTATTGATACTGTCAGGCATGCATTCTCACAGTGAGCTTGGCTTTGGGCAGGATTTTCCTCCTGGAGGAAATAACACAGATTTGTGTAAATCTTTCCAAATTCATAGCCTGCTTTGAAGATACGGTTTGTCACTCCTTCTTTATGGCATGCAGCCTTTCTCCCAGTTTTAGTAGAGAATCACTCAACAGTGCATTTGGTCAGGGGGGGGACATAACAGCTACAGAAACTATTGTAAAGAACAAGGTATCATCTGAAAACCTTCGTGTGTAAATTAACCCTTTTGGTCATGAGCAAGTCCGGTACCAGATTTGTCCAACAACTACATATCCTATGCAGAAACCTGTGCTGGGATTGGGACTTTGCCAGCACCAAAGAGCTCAATACACTCACCTACATTTGCCTCCTTTAGCTGTAGATTAATTACCTCAGTACCTGTGCTTGTGTTAGACACAGAAGGTAGTTTTTCGTGATAACTGTGGTTTAAACATGTAAAAAATACTAGATTCCCATATTAAAATTGCATCAGTCCAGCAGCTTGGTAGTTGGAGCTCATTCCTTCTTGTACCAGGATCAGTAAGCAAGGTCTGTATTAGCAGTCTAACAGAACCTTGGCAGCAGATCCAGAATCTTGGCAGAAGTTGGAAAAAAACCAAATCAGAGTGAATCCACAAATATTTTTTTTTCAGGAAAGGAGTAATTTTAATTGTGCCTGAACATGTAATTGGGCATGTACAGCGGGGAAAAAGCAAACTGTTCTGTTCTGGTGACACTGGCACATGGTGAGGGTACATCTCAGCATGGTTCCAGGCTTCAGAGTGGAAATTGGTGCCAGGAACTTTTCAGTGTGTGGCTGGGAGGGTTTTGAAACCATGCCAGTCTAAGCTGGCTTGATTATTTTTCCATTGCATGCAAGTATTTTTTGCTGTACTGTTTAAGACATGAAGCAGGGCTTTTCCTGCTCCATTTGAGAGGCACTGCAATAGCCCTGGGCGATGTGAGTTGCACAATGGTTTTCCTGATGTTTATCCTCTATTTTCGCTGACTCAATTCCAGCCCAATTTTCAGCATTAGAATTGGGAAAAGAAGTTTTTTATTTTAGGGACTTTGTTGAAAATCCATGCAAATCCATCCCTTTTTAAAGGGACAGATGTGTAATTGGCAGCATCAGAGATTTTGGTGGACAACTTTCTTGGAAGGATTAAACGGGGTGTTCCACTAACTAATAACAGATGATGGAACCTTCTTGCCCTCCTTCCTCCCTCTTGACTGGAGACCCTTATTCTGGAAGATGCTTGACTGTGGGATTTGTTTCCATGTGTGAGTGGGGTTGAAGAGCTTTGGAGTCAGAAACATTGGTATCATGTTCACTGAGGTGCAATCTATTGTCACTTTACAAGCCATAGACACAGAGAAAACAGCGAGGAATAAGCTACACAGGTTGAGGTTTTGTTGCGTGCCTTCAAGGATTGAGAGAGAAAGGATACTGCTTAGGAGTTTCAGAGATGAATAATTAGTGTTTTGGGAATGAAATCTCATTTCAGTGTCCCAAATAAATACCTGATCATTGCAGGAGGAGGGATTAGCTGTTACCCCCAAAAATCCTTCCAAATCATCAGTTTGACCAGTTTTCTAATTGAAATGGGAATCCAATTTTCCTGGTTTTGTGGTAGGTTTGAAGTCAGCTGCCTCCTCCTTACTGGTTCCACTGTATGTAATGAAGCAGAAGATGATACTGCAATGTGTGACTCATCATGTGCAAAACAGGAACATCAGGACATGGATGGTTGCAAGTGGATACTAAAAACACAGCTCTTCTGAATGGCTTGCCTCAACCTCAGTGACTGGATACCTCCCTGCTTTACTGGATTTTCTTATGCCTCTGCTGGGCCATGGTTGTTGTGTCTCAGTCCTCTCTCTAAATTCCCACTGAAAGCACATCATCCTTTGCTGCTTCTTTTGTCTGTAGTTTGCCATTATAATTCATAGTCCCTTAATGCTCTCCTCTTTCTGAAGAGCAAATACTTTTTGGGATTGTATGAAGCTGGAAAACAGAGCCACACATATCCTTGTGGGTCATAGAGAAATGTTTCATGTCCCATTGCCAGCATTGGTCATACTTTTGTAAGCAGGACTTCAAGGGCTGTCCTTACCTCTCATTGCTTACAAAAGCTGTCAGTGGTTTCACCCTGAGTCTACCATCTACACACAATTCATGTAATGGGTGTATGAAGTCATGCATGCATGTATTTATGTTAGTAACAAAATATTTTTGAATCATAAGTTTTGTTTTTCTTCCTATCAAGGGGCTATGCCTCCAATAATGTAACGATATATTTACTGTATTAGCAATAATGAGCCCTAATAATGCCAGATGGAAAGGGAGGTAAAATTTGAATAGACAAGCTTAGTGGGAAAACTACAAGTGGTGTAAGTCCAAGAGGAGGAGAGGTGGCTCTGAAGGCCTTAGATGAGCCTGTTTCTGTTACAAGTGTGCGTTATCAGCACATCAGCAGGAAATATGAAGAGAAATATAGAGATCAGGGAAAAAGAAAATTTATTCAAATGGGATCTGATTGCATAATGAGAGGAAGGTGCAGAGCCATCCCCCTGGAGAAAATCTCTCCATATGAAGTGACCTCGTAGTCCCATGGCTGATTCCCAAGGCTCCTGCCTTCTGCTTGCAGAGACAATTTAAACAGCTTTGATCCTCTGCAGGGCTTGACACTGTAAGAGAGGATCAGGGCTGCAGAAAACTTATTAGGGACTTGGCCCCTGCTTTTTATGGAGGGTACAGATAAAGGCAGCAAGACAAAGCCTTGCAATGAGGGAGAGGAAAGATCAGGCTATTGCTTAGGCTGCAGTGTAGCTTGGGAAGCTTTTGGGAATATTTTTGGAAGTTGCTAAGGAGTGAGGAGGAGGATCACTGCCTGTGGATACAAATATGCTGCTAGCAAGAATTCTTCTTGCTTCTTTCCAGTCCCATGAGGTATTTTTCACTCTCATGGAAGATATCAGTAGAGTTCTATAAACTATGAGCACCTGTGACCTTGCTAACCTTTGTTTATAGTACAGTAGAAAAATATTTTGACAATGGATGTTTTAGGATTTTAGCCAAATATCCCAAGGGGTGGCTGATCTTTTGACCAATTAGACTATGAAGAAAAAAGTCTATAAAGGAGTTGTAAAATAATTTAAAAAATCAATCTTGTTGCACAATTCCTGTCTGCTGGATTTCTCTTCTCCTCCCTACCCCTGTGGGATACCGTGATAACTACCTGCTTCCCTGTGCAGAGAGGTACTGCCCCTTTCACAGCTCTTCTTTCTTTGACATCAAGATTTAAGGACTGGTTTTTTTCCCATTGTAAAGCTCCACAGCTGTCTTTGTGTCAGGGAAAAATTGCATTTACAAGATATGTACATTAAGCTCCAGGAGATCTTATGTGTAAGGAAGCTGTTTTCTTGTTTTCATTGCAAAATGAGACAGCCACAGCTAGGCAACAAAACCTGTGAGCAAAAATAGCTTTGGTATTTATCCAGGATATGCAGAACACTGTGAACAACTGTGTGTGAATTACAATTGATGTGTCAGATAGTGCTTTGTTTACCTCAGTTTCCTGGAAATTGCAAGGCTGGATTTAATTGCTGATAATTTTTTTCAGTCTTGAGTTGCTTGAGCTGATCTTCTGTACAAATACAGCTGTAATGCTGATACTGTAAAACTGCTACTACTTTAGCCAAGCCTGTTCACCTGTTTTTAAAAACAAGGAATGGAGAATGCTGCTTTGATCTCTAGGTTCTAAAAACTCTGAAAAACTTTTCCTCAGCTGTTTGACCAGTAGTAGTGGCTGTTGCATTCAACACCAGGCTTTCTGCTCTGCCAAGTTAGACTAAGGTTGATGAGGTGTTTTAGGATAAAGGTTTGTACATGAGGGAGAGACCTGTTGGCTTTAGGATGGAAAAACCTCCAATAAGCTGAAAGTCTTGGAGCATGTGCCATTCCTCTGTATCCTATCCTCTAGCAGTGACTAACGGGTGCAAGTTTGAGATTGCTGCAGCTTTCTGCTCATGCTTTTATTACCATGTGAGCTTGCATTTATTTGTGCATGCTCCTTGTGTTTGCATAGGGCTGGCAGAGGGCCTGTCCTGTTCAAATGCAGACTGGATGGGAGGGTCATAAAAATGAAGCTGTACTGCTGGTGTTCTGTGGCCTTTGACCATGGGATGTTACAGTACCAATAATGACATTTACCAAGATTTGGAGATTGTGCACAGAGTTATGCTGGAGTGAGAACTTCTTTGATGATGCTGAGGTTCCTTTTTAAAACAGCTGGTGCTCAGAAAGGGAATGCCTACCATGGCTTCAGAAAAATGTTTTATTGCAGAAGGATTCCTTTGTATCAAATAGAAAAACAATTTGAAATAGGCAGTGTATTTTGAATTACAGATGTCCAAATCCTGCAGAAACAAATGAACCCATCTCTGTTACCTTTGTGTATCCATCACATCAGAATGGCTTCTGAATCCCCAGAAAAGGCCCTGAACACGTATTGCTTGCTTTTAAAGACTTCAGAAAGGTGGCCAGATTCTCTGTCTTCTTGCTTCCATTCATTATTTATTTTTTTGCTAACACTGACTGACCTTTCTAACACCCCTGTGCTGTGTCCCAAGTGCCTGCACTGGGATGAGTTTGGGTTTTCCTGCTGCATGCACTTGGCTGATTGAACTGAGCAGTGGCCTCACCATTTCTGAATCTGGAAACCCTCCTTAAAGCAGGACAATGCAAATCAGAATACAGGGCATATATTGAGAAATTGCTATGGAACAAGGAGGAGGACCACTGCCTGCTGCCCTGTGAGGAGGAGAGGTACTTACCCCTCTCACAGCTCCTTTCCTTCCTTTGACAGCAAGATTAAGGGCACTTGACTTCCCCCAGCTCTGCAGACCAGGAGGAAGACTGTCCCAGAGGATTTTTGATCCCATATTGTGGCTAGATGGGCATCCACCAAGGGTCCCTGTTTCTCCAAAGAGAGATGATGAGACAAAACTCGTCCCAGCTTTGTTTCATCTTGTGAGGAGAGTTAATGACTTCCTGGAAAGCATGCAGCATGGATGAGCTGAGCTGAGCTGAGCTGAGCTGAGCTGAGCAACCTCCTCCTAAGTTGTTGCTGACCTGCTTGAGCGGTCCTTTCACTAAAGATCTCATCAGGTCCCTTCCAGATTGAATTATCCTATAATTACTGCATGCACCAGCTGCTTCAGAAGTTTCTGGCACACTTCACTCACCTCCTCTGCTACAGGTTTTACATACAGAGATAGAATTGTACTGAGGAAAGCTGGAATTTTAGGCAAGATATAAGGGACTTTCACCAGGTCCTGGATGTCCTGGCACCCAGAGCCACAGGAATATCCTGCAGAATGGAGTTATTTTTCAGCCTGTACTTCCTTCTAGTGCAGAATTGGAGGAATCATGAGGAGAGAGAATTGCTCCATGTCCTAGGTGGGAATGGGTTTGGTCTTTGCCACCATCCCTTCTTCCTGCTCCTCTCAGGCGTTTGGTCTGATATTTTAAATTCAGTTGGGTTAAGGACTGCACACTGTGGTTGTTACCTGTGATTAAACCCTGAAGGAGCAGGACAGCTGGGAAATATGAAATTTTCTGATGTGAACAACAGGTAAGTGGATCTATTCAGGAGCAAAACAGTTGGGATATTTCTTATCATTTTTGGATATTAAATTCTGGCCCTGTGCCTGCAGTTTATTCTGTCTTTTAGTCACTATTCATCTTCCCTCCTTCCCCTTTTTCTATTATTTTTCAGATGCCTAAATGAGAGGCTTTGCAAAATGCACAATGTGTTTTCCTTATGTTCCTGCCCAGTCTAAGCATAAATTATAGCTTAAACTTGGGAATACTGCATCTGTCACTAGTTGTGAAGCGGCCTTGAAGAATTTTGCCTTGGCAAGACTAATTGCTGATAACTGCTTTTATCTTTATCTTTTATGCAAATCTGGGTGCTCACCGGACTGCTAATTTGGTGGTGGGCTCAGAGAGACAGATCTGTGGTGGGCAGGGTGGCTTCCCAGGCACTACTCTGCANGTGAGGAGGATCAGTGCTGTCATCTTGGGAGCTTGTCCTGCAGCATGGAGCTGCTGTGAGGGCTGCTGAGCAAAGCTTTCATGTCATGTGAACTTTTCCAACAAATGTAAGCTGGAGTACAACCAAAAGCTTAACATGTGCTGCAAATTCATGTGCAGCAGCTGCCACAGTGAGGGAGGTGAAGAGCTCACAGAGGAAGCCTCAGATTAAGTATCAGCTAGACATTTTGGATTAAATCTGAGTCACATTGCAGTCAACCCTTTAAAAATACACCAGGAGAGAAGATTTCCTTCCTTTTTTACAATTGTTGGGTTTATTTCCTTGAAAGGTATGCTGCCTTTTTGAGGGACTGGAGGTAACATTGACAGGAGGTGAGCTATCAGCTCCCATGTCTGGAACTTCTTATCAGGTGGCCCCATTTGCATTACCAGCAGCTTTCAGAAGCAGAGGCAATATTTTGTTGCTGTGGTGTGGATTTGGCAGGTGCTGTTATCACCTCCATAGACTTTGTGTCCTCTCATTTATCTCGCTGTTGTCAGGCTCCTCCTACCATGTCATTGATTTTATTTGCTGAAGAAGAAAGAGGGCTATAATTGCATAACTCAGAATGTACAGGGATCATATTAACCTGGAGAATTCCTGCTGGCTCCCACTCAACTCCCATCACCTTGGCCACAGTGAGCTCAGGTTTGCAGTCACAAGCGTGTGTGACACCCCACTGCAGACCAAGCTGGGGTGCAAAAGTACAAAGACTGCAGTAAAATGCAGATAACACACCCAGCTTTCCCTTGGCTCTTTGTGTCCTTGTGGAGGGATATTTCTTCCCTGCCTGTCTATGGCACAGCTGCATGAGCACTTTGGGGCAGTCTTGCTGCATGACATGCTATAGGTGAGGCTGGAGAGCACAGGCTCCTGCAGCCCTCATGGTCAGCACCATCCCTGGAAGGCAGAGCTACCACCTGAAGAAAATATTTGATGGAGGATGGGGAGTGTTGTGACAGGTTTATTTATTTTTTCTCTGCTTGAGATTCTGTGGCCTCTGCTGAAGAAAATGGTTTGGGAGCAAATCTTTTGTCTGACTATGTACTGGATCTTCTTATGCTCTTACAATCAGTGATGTCAGCCAGTGATATTGTCCCCCCCAGGCCTGTGGACAGATGGGCTCAAATGTCTGATTTGCCTCTTCCTGGTGCTTTGTGCTTCTTGAAGTCCTTTTCTTCTCTGGGAAAAAAATCCCCTTAAAGTAGGGTTTTAACAGGGGTAGTGGAATATGATAAATTTTGCAATAATTCTCTTGCAATTTATTCTTGACATGTAAATATCATATGCCATCTCTGTGTTACCTGGAAGAACTCAGGTCCATCAGTATCTTGGCTAGCCAAGTACATGGCAAGATAAGAGGAATAATCACCTTTTTCTTTTTCTTTTTTTTTTTTTTTAATGAGTAAGAAAATGTTTAGTAGAGAAAATAGGAGGGCCTAGGGAGATTTTGGAGGGACAGCCTTCATGGTTTAGGATACAGAACAATTTGGCAAAGTAAGAGAGTTCTTTTGTAAGGAAGAAAACTTCCTCAGGGAA